>VXAA01003156.1:831244-921942 GCA_013399115.1 Anseranas semipalmata
GGGCCGGGAGCCGGGAGCCGGGAGCCGGGAGGGCCGGGGTCCGGGAGAGCCGGGAGCTCCGCGCCGCCGCCGCTTGGGCTGCCCGGTAAGCTCCGCGGTGCGAATCCCTTCGGCTCCATTTTATTCCGCGGCTCGTTTCTAGCCCCGAGGACGAGGTGTTCCTCAGAGGGCCGCTCTGCCGTGGGGTGTCAGCCTCGCTCTCCGTTTTTCCTCGGAGGTGGGGTCGGCGTTCCACCGCGGGTTTTGCAAGCTTCGATTCAAGCGTTGGGATTTGCGGGTAAAATAGATCGCGGATGCGGAGAAGAAGGTTTGGGAAGGACTTTCTCCTGCTTGTAAATTGAAATGGTATTTTGCTGTCAGTGGGAAGGGGGAGGAGGACGTGAGGTTGCTTTTAAAATTCGGGGGAACGCACGCGGGCATTTTCTGCGCGCCCTCGGACTCGGCCGAGTGAGCGGAGCTGGCGTGGGGAGCCCGCGGCTCCTTGTCCCGGGGAGCTGGAGCCAGGATGTGTGCATTACAGCTGTTCATTCAGCAGCGGCTGCAGATAATGCAATTACCGAGTCAGCAGCGCCCGAGTGCTGCCCTGCGTGTGACACCTCAGGGGAGCGACACTTGCCGTACTTTGGGTAAAACGGGAGCTGGGAATGGCAGGGTGTGAAACCGCCGTGTCTTTCGGTGCAGGAGGGGCTGCCGGTCAGTCTTGATCGCTGTCGTTTCCGAGGGCTTGGATTTTGTGGGCTTCTATGCAGAGGTGCAAATACCTTTCGCAATCTGCTCATAAGCAATTCAGGAGCGAAAAGTAATCGGCAGCAGCTTCAGGTATCCCCAGTGCCTGGTGAACGGTCGGTGGTTTAGATGCCTGAGAATTCACAGTAGTTCTGATTAAATCCTGCCACAGAAGGGGCTTCGTTGAGGTCTCTGTTTTCTGTTTACATTGCCAGGTTCTGCAGCCCCGGTATGGCTCCCTCTCTCCTAAGTTGTCTTGGAAAGGAGAGGAAAGAAAAAAAAATCACCAGCACGATTGCCATGGACCTTATTTATTTATTAGGCTATTAGGGTAATGAAGAAAAGCCATGCGTGCCCTGCTGTGCAGATCTCATTTCAGCAAAACTGCCTGTGCTCCTGCTGTTACCCGCGTTTGATTTTTAACCAGCAAGTGCCCTGTGCTCGTGTCAGCGCCGCGGCTGCTGCGCCTCCACGCGTGGGCATTGATCGCACCCCAGCCGAGGGGATCCTCTGGAGCCCCCAGGATGTTGGCGGGGGGTGTTCTCAGCAGGGTGCTCTTCACTCTGCCTGAAGAGCAATGTTTGCTTACTTGCAGTTTCAGCTTCTTTATTCCACGTAGTAGTGCTGTTCGTGCTGCTGTTCAGGGCAGTATCTGGTACGTTAGTGTTTCATTTTTATGAATTGTGCCACTGAAAGATTGTTCTCTTTTATATCTGTTACTTCCATGTCACAAAAAGAAACAGCGGCTGTCTCAGACAGCTTCTCTACCAAGAAGGTACGGGGAAGGCAAGGAGAGGTTTAGCTTGCTCAAGGTTACTAGCAGAGTTGCTGTCTCCTCAGTTGTAGGGTCTGGACCATATCGGTTCTGCTGCACATACGCACATACAGAAAATATGTATGTGTCACATTAGTGTCCCTGTTGACTCTCATTCTTTTATGCTCCCTTTTTCTGGTACAGTAAGTATACTTATTATCTTAAAATAAGAATAGCATTTTAAAGATAATTCTATAAAGCCAATAATATTGATAATGCCATAAAAAGACAGAAGTAGCAATATTTAGGTAGCCAAAACACAGTAATTGTGCCTTCTTTGCAATGTAGCACATTTATTGCAAGCATAAACACACACAAATGCACAAGCTCATGCCTAACCTGTCTACTAGAAGAACGAAACAGTGCCCAATAAACTGCACATGCCCAGAAGGCTAACCTAGAAGTCAAGAAGGTAAGAACTGTGTGTTCTGTGTGAATGCTATTTGCAGCTTCTTTTTCTTCAACACATAGGCGTTTCAGAGAGTACAAATGTAAGGATTCCTCCCGAGGAAGGTCATGTGATGAGCAGGTCTCTTCTTGTGTTTTCTGTTTGTAGGGGAGGGAAAGTATTTGGAGTGGTGGGGAGAAGGAGAGCTCAGGGAAACTTTGAAGCATTTTGCAAATGCGGAGTTACCGAGTTTACTGTTTCTGCGGAGGTTGAATGTGGGGGAAAGCCAGGAATGTTAAACCTCCGTGCAAGTTACATGTCCCGTGTTTGAGTGTGCTCTGTGTATGTGTGCTCGGGTGCATGCAAGTGTGCACAGACAGGTCACTGCTAAGAGATGGCAGCAGATGTTGGTCACAGAATGTATTTATTCTGATGTGTTGCTATACGCAGTGTGCCAAGCAATTGATGAAACTAATAGAAAATGCTTTGTCTCAATGGTATCCTGCAGCAGAGAGCTACACTGGTTAATTATCTGTGCCTGTATGTTTCACGGGTGTTTTTTGAGTTTCCTGGTCCTTAACTTCACTAAATGCCTCTTTGTTCAGACCAAAGCAGTGCTGCTGATGTTTTTGTTGGTTTTGTTTGAGCAAAGTCTATAGTATATATCTCCTAAAATGGATGAACAGTCGTTGTGTTTTCTCTCTTTGCTGAGTCCTGTGCAGTGATCCAGAGAGGTTCTGTTGGTCTAATCCTGAAGTCTTCAATCCTCTCCATAATCCCATTAACTTCTGTGGAGCTATATATGTGAATGAGCATTACGGAATTAGGTTGTACAGTATGTGTTGTTTCTGGTGCAAGTGCTAAGACAGGGTCAGCACTTTCATTGCTTAGCATAATTTATGTCATAGCAGAGGCTATCTATAGGGTTGTGGAAAATGCTTGCACCTCTAAAAGTGGACAAGAAGTTTTCAACAGAGAAGCTTTTTGGTGAGATTTTTTGTTTTGGATTTATCCAGCACTGGAAAATGCACTGTCAGCAAGGATAACATCCAGTGTCCTTTGATTTTTTTTTTTTAATTCAGACCTTTGAAGTTCTCGGCCATGGGTAGGTTGTTTTATTCATTGTTCTTATCATGTAAAACAATATGCTAGGGCTTTTACTTGCTGCTCAAGATTTCTGAAGTAGGAGCCTAATAAAAGACTGAGTTTTCAACAGTGCTGAGTACCCAGATGCTTCTCTTCACATCTTTCCTTTTCCTCGAGTGATTGGCACTTAATCTATATACCTAAATAGGGATTTATGATCCTGACCTTCAGCTTCAGTGTGATTTCAGCCTCTGTTCCTGTGCAGACTATGCTGTGACCCTTCTCCGTGCAGGTTTTGGTCTGGCTTGGTATTGGGGTCAGTTAGAGGAGAGGGTTCAGGAAATGGTGATGCCATGTCTTCGCCCTCAGCTGAGACAGCAGTTACCCAAGCATGGCAGTAAAGGCAAAGGTGCTCCTGGAGATGTCTTTCAAAGAAGGTGTCACACTGATGCCATGCACGCTCTGGCTCCTCAGAACTCCACCGTTCTTTCTGCATGAGAGTTGGTCTGTGCCAAACTGCAGCTTGGGTAGTGGTGGTCGGCCACACTGCAGTAACGCTGCTAACTAGATGCAGTTATGCCTCGCTCTGCTTGTTGTGTAGGGGTGCTGAGTTTTGCTAAAACAGGTACTATGTGCCAGCCCAAAGATAAATGCTATTTAAAAACTAGAAGGAATAATACCTTTATATATGCCTTCTCGTGGTCTCACTAAGATGTCATGAAGCATGATTAAATAATTTTGGATCCCTGTGTCATAGATGCCTTTCGTTGGAATGTGTTTAGAAAAACAAATGGCATTAGATGAGAATTATTAGGTAGAGGAACTGGTTTTGTGATGTGCTTCTCCAATCAGAAACTTCATATCTGAATTTGGGTGTGTAAATGTCAGTCAGTGTCTTATTCTCTGTCTCTCTTCCTTTACTTTTACACCGGTCCAATGGATACAATGTAAACCTGGGTGTTTGGATTTCTTACCCATTCACAGTAAGAGGAAACAATCTGGATTGATTTTTAAGTATTTTTGTCCCATATCATAGATCCTGCATGCAGTTCCTCTAGCATTATGGAGTAGCACTGAATCTGTTTATCTACAGATGCCAGCATAGGCAGGCAACTTTGCCACCATTTTACAGCTGAGAAAAATGAGATGTGGAGAGGAGAAGCAATTGCTACAAGAAATTATCTTTTATCTCCATAGCCAATCTTGTAATAGTTTATTGATGTTTGTCCTCTTATAAACGACGCAAACTTTGAAGCGAGTAGCCTTATCTTAGAAAGCAAACTGTTGCTAAAATTATTCTTTGTTAGGATGACTACTGAAATAATTCCACTTCCTCTTATCCTGAGAACCAAGAGAAAATTACTCAGTGCTGTAACGGCTGGGGATTTGCAATGGGTAAGCAGGAAACACAGCAGCATGCATGAAAACACAGTTTGTTTACAGGTTTGATTTATATCTGTTCTGGTCGTTCAAAGAATTGATTATTTACATAATTTCAATGAAATACACCCTAAGACCAGGAGGCTGTTCTGGTCTTGAATAAACACTGCAGCACTCATTCACACAAGCAGCAGAAGTTACCTTTTCCTAAAACAAAAGGAGCACAATTAGCCTGAAGATGACTGTGTGGAAAGGGAGACTCAGAATACAAGTCCATTTTTCTTTGTTTCTGTGTCTGTATTGATCCTAGCATGTAAAGGTCAGAAGTAGCAGTTGTTATTATGGGTTTTATGATCTCAGCCCGCTTTCCAGAGCCCACAACAGTGCTGTTACAAAAGACACCAGTGGTGCCCTCGCAGGAAGGCCAAGCCAAGGTCCTCGCAGTCAAATGCCCTTTGTAATCATAGCCATGGTTCTCCCAGATCACGCAGGGGCAGACAGTCATGTGAGACCCTAGGAGAGGAAGAGGCCAGATTTAGGGGCTGTCTGCTTGGAATTTTGCTCAGCTGCATCAATAGCAACAGTGACACGAAAGGTAGCCTTAGTCGTCGCTTAGCTCAGCTCAAGCCCGTAGTTTAGAAAAGATGAAAAATAGCTATGATCCCTGTGTTGGAACAGAATTTTATATGATGTGATGTCAGATTATAGCTGTCGTTATCCCGAAAATATGCAAATCAACTCATCTGAGAGTTTATACAGTATTTATGGTAGGTCATGATATGTTCACAAAACTGTCCCAGTCTAGGAAAATTTATAGGTATTAGCCATATATGCCTGGTATTATTTAAACAAGGGGTAATACTGGATTGTACCCGGTCTGTTCTGCTCAACAGACAACAGTTTCCTATCCTTTGTGTTCATTTTTGCAGTGTGCTCTGAGCTCTCTAAGTACTGTGAAAAACTACTTGCAAGCAGTTCTTCAGATAAGACATGTCTTTGCAGTGGTGGTATTTGTAACTCCAAATTTTGTAGAATTTTATGGAGTAAAGTGTTGCTCTTACAAATGGTTGCTTTTCTAAAAAAAAGGGGGGGGGGGGTTATTTGCACACAAGCTACCTCTTATCCTTGTGGAAAGTCATTCTTGTGTTGTGGGGATAAGCCAGTCACAGAACAGACGTTGCACTGAGGGAGCAGCCACTTGTGCAGCACTGAGCTCCTCAAGCACTTGGTGGATATTGAAGTGTGGCTGTCAGTCTTTTGCTTAACTCCTCATTGGGGGTTGTATGGTTGTCATAAGAGGCTGCCCCGCCAGAGCTAGGTAAGGGGTGGAAAAGCCAGGAAGACTAATGTGATCTGTTGGTGTCTACATTGTATGCTGGAGAATGACCCAGGTCCTAGATTCTGGGTAACCCCCCAGCACCTGGGATCTGACGTCATGCTGTCCCTTGTGAAGTCTGAATTCAGTGCGAGTTCAGGCTGCCTAAAAATCCTATACATCCTTGCTTCAGGTGATGTGAGACTGAGGGGTATTTTCAAAGGGTTCCCGCCTCATCTTGCCCACCTGAAATCATCACCGCGAGGGCAGATGGCATGGCTGGAGTCTGTACCACATGGGGTCTCCTCACAGCACTGCCCATGTCTGAGCTTTTCTCTGGGAATAGCTGCAGGGTCACTTAGTGCCCATCCCGAGGTTCCTTCCAGGAAGTAAGTGGGTTCACTACTCTGTACAACAACCAGCATACAATTTCTATCTCCAGAAGCCTTAGAGAAGATCTTTTCATTAATTACAATGGAGCCCCCTCCCGCACGTACTGGGGGAGATACTGCACTAGTCAAGTTTTGCGTTGTAAAGAAAATTGTGATGAAATACTGCTTGGCACCTGTACCAGTATAACATGTCTCTCAAGAAGAAATCTTATCAGAAACACATTGGACACAAGTCAGGATCACAAAGAAATTGGGAAAGAATACGTCACATGTTCAAACACATTGGGTGACAGTTAAAAGTTATGTATGCCGCAGAGTTACAGCTTCAGAAAAAATGATTAGGTATTGCAGTTTCTCCTGATGCAGCGTGGCATTCAGAGGGCTAGAAATAGCACTCTGATAACACATTTTAATAGGTGACTAGATATTTAGTTTTGTTTCTTCTCTTGAAAGGTCTGGCTGTGCTGTCAGTACAGCTAGACTGAGAAGCTCTTGGGCTGATTAATTATTAAAAGAATCCTCTAAATATTTTACACCTTTTTATTTTTTATCTTTTTATCTTATCTATTGATACTTTTCCTCTTCTAAGAGTTTACAACAGCAGAGGAAAAACTACTCACAAGATGTGCTAAGAACCTGTATGGCTTCCTATAAAAGATTCAAAAAGAACAAAGATTGTGTAAATATTTGTTTCCTTGCTGGATCCTTGCTTCAGTTTCTTCCTTCTCACTTTCTCTACAGTACCTCTCTGAGTCTGTTTTCTTGGGTAAGTAACCAAGGAAATTATTTTGAGGGTGGGGGTGTGTTTGTTTGTTTTTAAGAGATTTCTTTTGTACATTTGTATGTCCAGTGAATTTATGCTCTCCTTATGCAAGATGATATATGAATGTAGAATAAATGCAAATCCATGTGGCAGAAGGTTTACTTTCTACAAGGTGAGATATACCAAGCAAGGGTGGCATGGTGTTGTAAGACCAGGGGAGACACACATTCATGAAGAATTCTTAGTTTGTCTCCTGCGTGGCCATGTTGTTAGGACCTGGCTCTTGGCATATCTGTGAGTTAAGAGTCTCTATAGACAGCTAGACAAATGTGTGACAAATCACAGAATTGTAGACCCCAAACCTGGAAATCACATTTCCTTGACATTGAAGATACTTAGAACTGAACTTAACACCTTGTGCACATCAAAAAAATACTTGTACAGCCTTTGCTCGCTCTTTCTAACATCTGGATGTTTGAAAGACTTGCACAAATTGTGTTGTGATTGTCCTAAAAGTGGTGCCTGATTACACGTTTCATGGCAGTGCTGTAATGCAAATAACATATGATTATAATTGTAAGGTGCTCTCGACCTTTTCTGCAGCAGGTTCTATTTTATTGCTTGGATTCAGACAACACAGGCAGCAACCAAGATCAAAGTCCTCATAACAATAGGCCTTGTGCAAATATGCCAGAGATGGCAATGAGCATGCTTTTAATCAAAATAAGTCAGAAGACTGGGAGTGGGAGGGCCAGGAGGAGGACAGAGGGGCAATGGGGCACAGTGCTGCTAACGTGGGCTCTGGTGTGAGGACTGGGATGGGGCCCTTCGGGCTGATGCCTTTTCCTATCCATGGCTTTACAGCTAGGCTTTGGTCTGTGATCTGGTACAGCTGGACAGTTTGTGTGTTCAGTAGTGAGTCCTCTCCTGCCACAGATGGGTGAGACAAATCTAGCAGTAGAAAACCCAGAAAGCAGACTTTCTGTCCTTTCTTTCTTAGCAGTCTGTGTAGCTTTATGAGAGTTCCCCTGTAAAATGAAGACTTTCATAAATAATACACTGCTCATTCAATCATGAGGTACATTATCCATAGAAAACATGACTGCAAGTACTTAGAAGAAGAAAGTAACATCTTCACAGAGAGATGACTATCTGACTGTCTGTAAGACTGATACTCGTGATAGAACAGATCTTCAGGCCTGGCTGTACTTGCTCTTTATTAATGATGAGGTTGTTATTAAAAGTTTTCTTAAAATATGTATCATTTATAGCTTCAGTTTGCTAGGCAGTCTCTGGAAAACTGTTTTTAAAATAGTGTCAGTACTTCAATCACAATACTGTGCTTGTTTTATTAAAAATTATTTATACGTAGAAAAATGAAACAAAGAAACCCCCAAAGACTGTTTTGTATTAGGTTCCTGGGTCAGTGCATCCCTTTGTATAACAAATGGATATGAATGGGGAAAATGACTGGCAATCAGTCTTTTTGCTTATGATACTGAATGAGAGGTTATTACACTTGCATCATGCTGTTTGTGTTTTATTTCTAATTAGCTGAGAAATGTGATGCACATATCTTTACATGATGGTTATGATCTATAAAAATGCTAGTCTGTCTCTTGGTGCTAAAAACAGGCAGTAAGAAGTCTGTGAGAAATAGTATATCAAGCAAATAAATTTGCTAGAGATTCTTGGGTAAGGACCCATGGAGGGACGAAAGGGAAACCTGTTATTTAGCTCAGAAGGATGGAAAGTGGGATAGACTGGGCAGTCAGGCGTTCCACATAAAATCATTCTGTTCGGTGCAGGAAATGAAAGAGGCAGAGGTGTTCCTTCTCACTGCAGCTGGCTTTAACTCATGGTACTCCTGCCAGTAAGTCTTTTTCCTCGATTTACATATTTTGTACGTCTGTTTCTCTTTGGGTGGAATTTTGATTAAAAGGAACCCAAGTGTCTTGTTTTGCAATCAGATTGCTGGCAGAAGTAGAAGCACCTCAGCATCTCTGCTCGACTCCTCCATCTCCTGCCATCTCCTCCCTTGGAGGGAGGGTTATAACATTAATGTCTCTGATGTGTGTATTTGTAAGGTTGGGAGATGGCCTCTGGAGAGTCACCTGCTATTTTGTGAAGCATCATTAAAGAGGGGACAATAACTGTCTGCCATCTCACAGCCTTCACGTTTGTTCTTTCTTGCTGTCTTGCTTTGTCTTTTACTGGAACAAACAAGCTATGAGAGCACTCAGATTTGCATATTTGTGCTCACTGAAAACCATAGTGTCAGGCATGCGCTCATTGTGTTGACCCAAACAAATGTTCTGCTGCTGATACTGCACTCAATAGAGCTCAGACACTGTGTGAGCTGTGGTGTGTTGTGACTCATGCTTCATCAGGCTCTGTTAGCTGCGTTCCAGCCTCAGATTCTCCTTGCCAGCGCAAGGGACCCAAGATGTGATCCAAACTTATTGGAGCTGATGGAAACAATCTCGTTGGCTTCGGTGAACTAGATTCATCCAGGAAGGTTTTGGGCTGGGTTCTCAGGACAGGATGTTAAATAAATTCTCCCTTTTGGTTTTTAAATTGAAATAAGTTTGCCTGGAATTAATAGGGAGTGAGAGAGAATGTGGAAATACTGCGGTGGCACTTCAGTTCTTGCGTTAGGCTGAAACGATGGAAGCCCCTTACTGCCGTCCCACGGTCGGCGTGGGTCACAGCGGGTGCCACAAAGTCCCATCGAACACCAAGCCGCTCGCCCTGTGATTCTCCCCGCCGCTGCGAGGGTCTGTGCTGACAGGGGACGGCGCTGGCAGCTCCCCGAGGCCGGCCGCAGGGAAGGCCCAGCCACGAGCGGTTCAGTGCTTCCTGCTGGTCTAGGGTTGTGTGCATTCCTCAAAGGCAGCTCGTGGAGGAGATCTGGAGAGGGCCAGGGCGTTGCCAGCTCGCAGCCCAGCGAGTGAGGACTATGTGGGCATCTCCACCTCTCCCTCCCAAATCAAAGCTTTTTTTCCCCAATCTTAATGTGTATGCACAAACATTTAATTAACTTTTTGATTGTCACTAAAACTGGGTGGGTTTTTGCTTTTGCTTTTTCCGTTAAATGTGACATTTCAGCTACTTTTGATAAATTTTGTCCTGCTTCCTTCTTAGGTGAAATACCGTGTATTTTGTTTTGGTTTGTTTGTTTTTAAAAAGTTAATTATCATCTGACTTAGAGAGCCTGATATTCATAAAGGCTTGTCGTTCAGCCATCTGAAATACCGTGACTAATTCATGACATGCCCTTGTTCTCTTATAAAAGATTATAAGCCACTGGAGAAGAGAGATGTTTCTACTTAGTAGATAGTTCCTTTTATTTTACAGGAAGGCTAAAATTTTATGACAAATAATTTCCTGTCTATCATAGTTTTTAGCCCTCTACTAATATTTCTAAGTACTTTAGCAATTCTAGGCCACCAGGTCCCCCATCTTTGTTACAAAGGCAGAAAAGTCTGTACAAATTTAGGCTGATTACGGGCTTTAATTGTGCTCTAGTATGTTCCCTGTTACATGAGCTAAAGCAAAATCAGTGTTAGGGGATAGTGGCTCATGGATCAGCAACTGGATTCTGTCCAGGTTATAGACACACGTAAGTCAATTCAGGGAAGTTTTTACAAGTGAAATCTAGCAGTTGAAATAAAATTTAAAAAAAAGATAATTTTATATAGACGCATGACCTTCAAGAATATCGTGCTGCTTCTCTGGCACGTCAGCTAAGACAAGAATTCAGTCACCTGGCAACAAAAGTCCTTCGTGAATCCCAGGGTATGAGTACAAGGGCACACCGGAGCCTTCTGCTGGCCTGCTAGCAGTGAGTTACAAGAAATCCTGGCTTCTTGAGCTGCTGGATGCCACAGACCTGCTTATTGTAGGCGACTTCTTGATGCTGAGCTAGTTACTGGTTGACAGTTAGCTTCTCAGACAAAGCTTAATCCTCTGAAAAGTCTGCTTTACTTGGCACCTTGCCAAACCATGATCCGTCCTTGCATTAGTTCAGAATTAATTAATTCTGTTTCTAATGGCTTAGTAAACTAAGGTCAAATCTGAGAATGCAATTCATTTTGTATTTGGGAAGGCTCCCACTGAAATGAAGACCAGTTTGCTTGAGTGCAGAGCCTTGGGATTATTGCCTTTCGTTATCAAGGCTCTATCAGAAGTGAGTCACAGTTCTGTTACCTCCTCTTGTCATCATGTAGGTGCAGACAGAACGATAAAATTCTTCTCCTGCAAGCTGTTGGCTGCATGCAGGATAGATGCAGGGGAAAGCATTCACCAGCAAGCTTAACTGAGCCTGTCTCAGCACCCATCTGTGCCTCCCCGTGACGTTATGCCCACGTTCGAGTTTACACATGCTTTGGAACAGAGCTCCGTGAAGCACCTGTCATGCCTCTTGATGTGGTGTCTTTAATAGGGGAGGTTTCTATTTGCAGCTCTGTTACTGATATAGAGCAGGGTGACGGGTAAATTACACAACATTTCTTTATGCTTCCACTCTCCCATCTATGATGCGGCTGGAGAACTTTTGCCTGCCAGTCAGCACTGTGTTCCACTATACAGTAAGAACCCTGTTTTTTTGTGCTGGTGCTCAAGGTTGTGATTTTTGGGGGGGTGGGAAGGGGATGTTTTGTCCACATCTAATATTCAAATTTATGTGAAAACATAAATGATGCAGGAAGCAACGTTGATGGCTTAGTGCAAGGCAATCCTGCTAGGTGCATGCTGATTATGATACCATGGCAAGTAGTTAGTGGCAAGTCCGTGGCAAGTAGTTAGTGGACTCATAAGAGAAAATGTGAGAAAGAGTTCTGACCATCTCTGCCTGGCACTTTGCAAGCGTACAGAGGCACTAACTGAGGTGATATCCCTCCTTTTGGATATGGCGTAGAGGCACAGTTCCAAGCATCAGCTGTAACCTGCCCAGAAGTGTCTGGGTTCCCTGCAGTGAGTGCAGGAGCTCCCCGCTGGTGGTTTGCGGGAGTGACTTTTGAGTCATTCTGCGTGGAAAGTGCAGTAGGCGTGTGAGACGCTATCTGTGAAAAAAATCATTGTTGTAGTTGTCTTAATTATCTTCATTACCTTAAGCTTCTGCTCTAAATATTGGAGCTTTCTACATTTTCTTTTGTTTGGTCAGTATTTATGCGAGTCCACTAATCACAAGATTTTCAGAAGCCATGTGTGTTACCTTTCATTTCTGTTTTGCTTTCCCTCCGTGAAATGGCGAGATATGCACTTTTATAGCCGCTGAGTGGTTGTGGACCATATGTTCCTGTAAAAAGCTATCATTTCCCACTGAGGACTTCTGTTTCTAATAAGCCGTTCTGGATGCTGCCTTCTGACATGCTGCACTGTAACCCCAGCTCAGTACAGTGCTGATGCCTGATGCTGAGACCTCAACCCAAAGCACAGCTGAAGTATTTGGAGCCTAACCTGAATCCAGGTCTGAATCTGAATGAGAAAAAATGACTTGTTTAGCTGTATGCAACAGAGAACACATGCAAAAAAGTGTCCTGGCATGATCAAGGGTAGAGGAGCATTGTTTATGCTCCTCAAATGCCTAATAGCACAGGAGCGCTGGGGCGGATGCACAGTGAAAGAGAGGAACATCCATTCAATCCACTGGATATCCTGGACATTAAAAGAAATAATATAACAGATTGTCACTTTCCCCAAGTCATTTTATACCTCAGAACACTCACCTTACATGTCACATAAATGACTTAAGTTAGTAAGTCCCATACATCTTCCCAAGGTCCATACTGGTTGCCATAGAAGAGCCACTATTTCCTGAATTTTGGCCAGGGTGATGCTGAGTTCACCCAATACGCACACAGCATTCACATCCTTGTGTGTGAATTACATGCTCGAGCCCTTCCAAAGTACCCATGTAATTTTACTCCATTTTTATTAGCATTATTCTAATAAGGGGTGACCAGCCTGTGGCTTAAAGGGTATTTGCCTCTGCCTTTTTTCTTTTTTCCTTTTTTTCAGCCAGTTCAGAATCAAGCAGTGCTGTGGCAGAATTAACTGCTTTTTGTTGTGGCAGCTGCTTGCATAGCATGTAATACAGATGTGGGCTTACACTGAGAGAGGGGCTGTGCACAAAGCTCACTGCAAGTATTCAAGCAAGGTGGGTAGTCTTCCTGCTGGCAAAATTGGGTTCTCGTGCATCAGAGCCCCAGTCGTGGACCAGGAGACTATGGGGCTCTGTGCTGTCCCAACCAGAACAAAATGACAATCTGTCTTCAAAGAGTTCAGTCCAGGGACTGAACAGTCCGTGGACAAGGAACAACAGAAAGATAAAATGTGTGGGCTTCTTCTTTCATTGTAGCCTTCTCTGGTTAGTCTGAATGACGAGTTATCCCAACGCCATTTACTATAGAAGGAATCTACATGACAAGTCCTCAGTTAACTTTTGGATGCCTAAATTAGGAAAGCAGGAACCACATAAGCAAAGGAGCACAACAGAACAGAAAACAAATGCATTTAGCCAGAGGAACAAGCAGCTCAGCACACAAACTCCTGTCAGCTGGTCTCTCATACAACTGTTTTGTTTTCTTTCCTTAATCTTTTTTTTTTTTTTTAAAAAAACTGTCTAGGGTTTAAAATTGTATGTTTTTAGTCCAAAGAAATTTAGCTTGTTATGCAAATCTTATGATAATTTCCCTTCCTGCCACTTTAATATTTTATAAGACAATGTAATTTTGAATCTAAAAATTATGTTCATGAGGTAATTGCAGAGCAGCTAAGTGCCTGCTAGATGGCTGTCCTCAAGCAGACGTTTTCTTATTTCTGTACCCCCTACCCTCCGTATGCAAAGTGGATGAACTAAATGAATGAAATATTTCATGTCATTCTGGGGACTTTTGCAAGCTATCATTAAGTAATCTATAAAAGATAAAAAATACACTTGTGATTTTTTTTCCCTCTTCTGTTATAAAAAACAGGCCAAAAAGGTCCCTGTTTTTCTCTACCTCTGATCTTCTTCTGTATGAGAAAAATCATGTCTTGTTTCCTCTGTTTGTTTATTTACTTCTGCCAGAGTCACAACTGATAATCATAACTCATCTGGTAGAATTATCTCAAGGACATTGAGAGAATGAAAACTGACTAACTGTCCAGGGAAGGGGTGTTATTGAGATTGCTTAAAAGTTTAAAACAAACAAAAACCCCAAGCATTCAAACACCTGAAAAAATATTTGGGAGAAAAGTTGTTGTTTTGCAGAATGTAGTAGCTTGCTCAGATAGATGGCTTAAGGAGCTTCAAGTCTACATCTAAGGCCTCTAAAGAAACCACAAAGTCTAGGCAGCAAAAAAAGTGTCCCAAACACCCCTCTCTCTCATTTTAAACAGTTTGCAGGCCTTTAGGAATTAGCAAAAGAGGATACAGAACTTGAAAGGTCATCTTTTATGTATTTTACTGTAGCAGTCAATGTTAAGTAAATTAGACTGTTAAGCAAGATATTACTTATGCCAGTAAATATTAACTTAATATGTTGAACAAGCCTTTTGTTTGAAGTTAGCCAAGCTGCTGCTATTTACTCTAAGTGGGAAAATCTGTCTTTGAGTTGCAACTTCTTTTTCCCCCTCACCAGTCACATGGATAGCTTCGCAATTTCTGTGCCATTGAAAATGAAGGAGTTTAGAGAACACCCATTTTGGCTGCTGTTGATGATCTGTAATTACTCTGGCTTCAGGGAGCAATTCCATTTCTTTGTGCATGAAGGTTTTGTTTTTCATTTGATCAGGTCCTGATGATGCCGTGGTGGCTTGCTGTATGAAAGCTGACTTGGAGAAAGGGTCAGTGCTTCTGTCGGCTTGCTGCTGTGACTGGGGGTGAGAGATGCACGAGGCTGCGGTGGGAAGGAAGGGCTGGGGAGGCTGCAGAGCATGTCTGGCAATACAGAGCACGGCTGTTCTCCCTGCCTAGGAAACAAGATAAGTCATAAAGTCACACCCTGTCCTTCGGTTCCAGACAGAAAACAAATGCTAGACTCCTGCTTCTCTCTTTGTTAACTCCGTGTATCTTGTTAATGCCGTGAATGTGTGTCTTAGATCTTTTAGATTAGTTTTTTTTTTTTTTTTTTATTAGGCTTACATGTATATAAATTAGTTCTTCTTGTTAGGTGTTTGGGATTATGAAGTACTCATGGTTTGTGATGGGCTGGTTTTGTGCACGGCAGCATTGGAGAGTTCAGATTCCTGTTAAATGCTGTACCTGATTTGTATGTGGGTACACTCGATACTCTGCAGGATAGATGGGAGCCATTCACCTACGTATCATAAGTCCTCTGCTCCCTTTGGGGTAGCTACTAGAGAACATTCACTATCTCCTAGCTGAGGGATTGGTGCTTTTGGAGCAAGAGGGCGTTTGCCATCCTCACCGAGGAACTGCAAGTGTGGTGTGCTGTCTTGTCAGTGAAGCTGCAGGTAACGTGCGTGTTGTTTCCATACTTGACAAGATCATGCAGTGTTACTGCACTAAGGTGCTCATTCTTTGCACAAACTATGGGTTTATAAATACCACGGGGAGTGTGTCTCTCAGTGCTTCACTGTGAGAGAGACAGCAACTGCAAGAAGAAGATGTTGAGGAGAATGCAAAATGCAAGAGGAGAATCCTAGCTGAGTCTTTACAGCCTCAGCTCCTCCCCAGATTGTTGCTGCTTTCTTTTAAGAAATGGATGAGGAGGTGATACTTCCTTCTGTAACCAGTTCACTTTAAACTCAGGCTTAAGGTCCAGGCTAGATTAAGAACAGAGTTTTGATCTGGATTTGAGCAAACTGCTCTCACTAGAGCTGCTCAAGTGGTAGTAGCAATATTGGCTGTTACTAACACTGGACCGTCCCAGCGAGGTATGAATCTGAATTTCCTCTCCATCTGGGTTTGAGTTGGAGGTATCAGGACTAGTTAGGTGTAGATTTTCATCCTTATAATTCTGTGTGTGTAAGTACCCGTTGTGCGAGACATGGGGTGTCCCAGTGCGTCAGTCAGTCCTTTTGGCCTTAAGGACATCATCATTCTGAGTTTGGAGTGATTATTAATGTGTGTTTTCCTGTAGAGTACAGTGCCTGTCCATTTTCTCTGAGGGAAAATGCTTTCAGTTATTTTTAGCTCATGCTTCAAGGAACCTTTGTATTCTAGATAGAAATTCAACGTTGTTCTTTCTTTTCCTGAGCCATCTCAGGGCTACCAAATCTCTCTCCTTGCACCCGGACAGAATTCACGTTGTGCTCTTTGTCACAGGTCTTCTCCTCCAAGTTCAGGTGAGGCTGCCTGAAGCTCTCATGAAAGGCCTGCATGGAATAGGGAATATGGAGAAGCTCAGTCACAATAATTTCATCCCAGTAGCAGTGCTGCTGTAATTGTAATATGTAATTAAGGTAATATGGAGCTGTGTTACTCACATGCGCCATTTTTTCATTAGAAATGTATGATTGTATTTAAAGTCTCAGGTGACATAATCCAATATAGCCACTGACATCTGCAATGGAGGCAAAATTGCCAATGTAATCCTAAAAACCTTTCCATCTAGTTAACTGAATCTGACATCATTTCACCCTGACTTGTCTTTCAGGCTAATCAGTCTGTACTAGAATTTGAATTTCGTATATTGTTTGTATATTGTCATGGTTTCTGTTTGGAACCTTAGGCAGAAGTTTTAGTATTTCCCCTCCTGGGCAGTGTGCTGGTGAGCAGTGGAGAGCTCGGTGGCAGTAAGAAATTGCTCAATGATTGTGGAAAGTATCTGCAGAAATTTTTGATTTTCACATGTGGGTATCTCGAGACCTGATTCCCCAAAACAATGTCTGAGCAATGTGAGTGCTCTCAGGATTGCTTTTTGTCTTCCTTCTTCTTTCACTAGTAAGGCTTGAACTAGCATCCCTCATCTGAGTATCCTTGAAGATTGTATGTGTGTGGTATTTTAAAACTGAGGTCAAAATTGGATGGCTCAGGCTCAGATGGTCAGATCTAAATTAGTTTATTAGTTATTGATGTTTTTCAGGCATTTAACATGATTTAGTAGGTACTTCAGATGATTAAATACGGTCCTTTTCTCCTTCCCAACCTCCCTCTTAACTTGCTTGGAAAAGGAGAAGTGAAGAGTTATTTTCATGGCAGTACTGAGGTGTCCTGGTGGAGGATTGTTTTTCCTCTGCAAAGCATCAGAGGAAGTTTTCAGAGGAGAGCACCAAAATGTGATTTCTAAAAGTTCTGAACCCCCAAATTAAAAATGAAATATAATAAAGATTCAGAATGCATCATTTATGAAGTTGTCTGAAAAAAACAAGGCAAACTTCATGATTAAAACAAAACTCTCATGAGTTGTGAAGGCCAGCTCCCTGATGTCTGAATGTTTAGCCACAGCCCAAGTTTCAAGGTGGTCATCTTCTAACAGCCAAATTCTAGAATTTGAAGCCCAGAGTCGCTCGTGCCACGTAAATCTTAATTCAGAGCACATGGTCCTGTAACTCTAATGAGCTAAGAGACATAGCATTATTTACAGTCTGTCATTAAGCAGTGTGTTGCTGATCAACCTTTTTCTTTTGTTCCCCCCCTCTGCTCTCAGATAAAATGGGAATTGTTGTATATAGTGCAGCAGGAAGTTGTGAGGGTTAATTACTCATCCCACGGTGCCTTGAACACATACAGAGTTCTTGACAGGGTTTTCATGTCTAAATACAGATTCCGCCTCTCTGATCTAAGCTGAGGGCTGCAAGCAGGTACTTCGAAAAGCATCCGTCTGCATCTAAGTCATGCACTCTGAGAGCTTTATGTAACTTTTGTTAAAAGTTTATTGCAACAACAGTGGGAGGACTTGTGTCACCAGTGGGGTTGCTTGAAGAGAAGAAAGGGCAAAGCTTTTCCACTTTTTTCAAATGAGAAGGGCTGAAATTCTGCCTTTGCTTTGATCGGGGCTGGTGTTGTTTGGTGAAATGTAAAGTAGGTTATGGAAGTGTTTGTCATGAAAGATAAATGTATAATAACTGTTGCATTCAATACATTTCCTTTTTAAGTAGAAACAATATAAAGAGCTTAATTCAGCACAGAATAAATCTCAGTTTTGTTGCACAGATTGTATAAAACTAGGCTGCTCTGCTCTACATTTGCCTTAAACTGTTTATGTTACCTAAAATGTCATTCCAGACGAGAGTTTGGCTTAGGACTGCAGTGAAAGCCATTTTATTCCATGTATGGACCTGGCCTCTCAAAGCTATTTTAGTCAGTAGCTAGAAAATATTTTTTAGTGAGCCATAGCTTCATTTGTGTTTATGTGCATTGGCCAGTTTGATGAGGGAACTACGTTGTTATGCAGTCCTGCTCTGCTCTGTTTCAGGGAAGAGCCAGGAATTTTCAGGTGCAGGTTGGTGTTGTGTTTTTTTAAACACTTCATTTAAAAACACATTTCGAAATCACTGTGTTCTCAGTTTAGCTACTGAGGAATGAAACCCTTCTGTGTGTAGAAGAGGCTCTGTGTAAAAAAAAAAAAAANCAACCTCATATCCCCTGTTGGTGTTAATCAGCATTGCCTTTAACAGAACCAGACCATTTTTAAGCCATTGCAAGCGCTGGTTCCAGTTCCACATCTCAGCTTTCATAAACTCATTACTTTGTCTTGTTAGAACATAACGATAGACGGGGTGAAGAATATCCACTGGTTCAGCAGTGGGATCAAAAGGCTTTACTTAAGCTGTTATCCTTGGGACTACCTTGTGGCACTTCTGCAGAAGTCCGATGTAAGGATATGGTATAGATCTGCGCTGCTCTGGGAATGGCAGCAGGGTATTTGCTCGCAGGACAGCTTCCCTTAGGGTGGATCACAAAGAGTGGTAAGGGAAGTCTATTTGTTTGACTGTATTTTTAATTTGGCATTATGCCATGCTAAAGAAATCATTTTGAGTCTTTTTATGTTTGAGGCAACATTTGGTGCTTGTTCAGAATACTTGCTGATAATAATTGGTGTGATGTGATCTTTTAACTCGGAGGAAATGTTATAGAAGTGGTGTATATGTATAATATTATATATAATTATGCCACTGAATACTCGTTTGACAGTGCCGAACCAGCATCTCCTGCTGCAAGTAGCAGTCATTCTAATATTGCTACCCAGTTTTCTCCATATTTTTTCTAGTAAATCCTTTATTCCTCCTCCAGAGGATTTGTCTCTGGAATTAAAGGCCAAATTGCGTGTCTGACAAGGCATGCAGCCATTGCATTGTGCCTACCAACTGCTGTCGTCCGTTGTCATAATCTTTATACTTTAAGTGACCTGGAGTCAGATTTTCAAAGGTATTTATTTGCTTAAGAGCCATGAGACTCTAAATGGGATTTCAGAATTGCTTAAGTAAATTAGGCTCCTAATTCACACTGTGGATCTGATTAGGAGGCTTCATGTATCTGTAGGTGCCTGAATACCTTTGGATAGCTGCTTGCTGGATACTAGGAACTAGCCTGAAAGCATTATGACCCTGAAGGCCATGAAACAATTGTCAGAACACAATAGTTTGAGATGGATTTTGAAACTAGTAGTATTTAAATTACTGAGGAAGAGGTGAAAGGCTCTGGATTTTATTATTGATCTTTGTCTTCCAGAGCACTGTGAGTCACCAGCTTGAGTGAGCCCCTATTGTAGGGCTGGGCTGGAGTGGACGTGGGGCTGATAGGACGCACACGTAGCCTGTGCCCATTCAGCATCAGCTGGTCTACAGTCTGGAGCCATTTCATGCTTCTTCCTATAGACATGAGGAAAGTCCTAGAACGGATGTTAGCAACTGTCAGAGAGATCCACGAACCTCATTGTCTCCTCAGAGTATTGCCTTTGCTTGGAGGATTGCTTTCATTCAGCTTCAAGTTCTTCAAAAGTAAGCTTGTCTTTCAGGCATGTCCAGTAGGCAGTTCTTTGGGAGTTTCTGTTTGTTTCCAAAGAAATTTCTTGAAAATGTTTTAAATTTATCCATTAAACTTAGTGGATCCTTTTCCTAGTGGAGAAATGAGAAAACATTCAAAAACTTCCGAGGTTGCAGGACTGGGCCCTGTAAATCCCGAACAGGTCTTCAAAAATTCCGTTGTGTGGCAGTCTGATTTTTAGATATTTGGAGTTAATATCATTGGTGATTTCGTATGTCTCAGAGCATTGTTATTAAGCTCTTAACAGACAATTGAGAAGGTTCTTGCACGAGAGAGAAGTTTCTTTTCAAGCCTGTGGCTAAACTCAGCTAAGCTGAAAGTTGATCCAGCTCACCTGTCCTCCACTTTGGTGTTATGCCCACTTATATCGGTGTTGAAACTTACACATATTGTGTGGGTCGAGAATCTTATGACCGACGTGGGATATCACTTTGGGCTATATGCAAATGCCAGTTATAGGCGTGCAACAGAGACATTATGTTACTGTCTTCCATCGATAGTGTAAGGAGTTTTCGGTAGTCTGAAACGCTCATTGCTGTCTTAAACTTAAATGACATAGTAGTTACAACACCAAAGTTAGGCACGTGTAGTGGTCAGTCTGAATAATGCCATTTGTCTCAAGGCTGCTGAACAAGTTTGAGAAACACTGATCCCTCTCTGATCTACATGTGCCCATTCAGCAAGGTTCAAGGTGAGCAGAGAATTCCAAGGGGGGAATTTTGGAATGGGCTGTCTAGGTCTCATATCTTCTAGTACTTCATGGCTGTGTTTTTTCATTCTCTGTTAAGAATTCTCTGGAGGTGAATGCAGTCTTCAGAGGTATTTTTCCTTATCTAGTTTTAAATGTCAAATATTTGGTTTTCCTCTGCAACCCTTGGAAATTATTTCTTTGTCATATACACCTGGAATTCACTGGATACTAATTATCATTAAAAGGGGTAAGTTCAGAGAAGCCAGTGAAACCTTTACTGACAGACAGCAGTGTGATGCTAGAGTAGCTCTCAGTGGTAAAGCGTGGCTCTGCAGAGGCCAGCTTTGTGTATTTGCTGCTTCCTCTGAGCTGATGGACATCTTTTAACCTGAAGCAGCAGGGTTTCATACTTTCAAGCTGGTATAGTGATCCAGCTTTGGTTTCTGTATGGTTAATGGTTCCCAGGGCATTCTTGTGTTCAGACAAAGGGTGATAATCAGTAGCAAAATACAAAGAAGAAGTTGTTGGTAAAAGCACAGTGATGTTGAAAGAAATATACAATGCCATAAAATTTCAGCCTCAAATTCCAAAGAACTATTTTGTCTCAAAAAATAACTTTGAAAAGACAAATTCCTTTCTTTCTTTGCCTGGGAATTTCCCAGGTGCTGAAAGACATGAAATTGTTAATAACAGTTGGGTTCCCAAATACCTTGGGCCTCTCTGAGTATCTGGAGTAGAAGTCAATATCTCTCTTCTGTGAATGTACCATATGGAGAGAACAAAACACCTGTTTTTGACCAGTGGCTTGCAAAAGGCTGTAAATAGAATTGGGAAAATATTATTATATTCGTAGTTATAATGGCACACTGCTGTCATTTGAAAATGATGAAACTCTGTAATAAGCTGTTAAATGGAAGTCCATTAATATAGCTTTTAAAGTTTTCCACTGCAGGTTCTTGAATGCGTCTGCCTCCTTTTTTGCTACAATAGGCAGTTTTTGTTTGTGCTGGCTTGAATACCAAGTACAGTTAGTTAATGAATATTTAATTGCCATTAATGCAGAGACTCTTATTACATAGGAAAATATATTGTTCAAGAAAAGCCTCAGACCTGTCCTCATACTGGAAATGGAGTTCTGAATATTTATTCTAAGTCCACTTTTGGAAAGTTTGCTAGTTTATTCTGGTTTAAGTTATCTTTGGAATGGCTTGGTGTGAAAGCTCCATGTTCTACTGCGTTTTTCTGTGGTCATTATGGGGCAAAGTGCTGCCAGATTATTAAGCATGCTAAAAGGGGAAGGATCAAAATAATGAAAAGGATTGTGATGTTCGATTCTTAGCCTGTAAGTCTTTAAGATGGTACATGTTATGTGTTTGCATGGTGTTTTTAGGTACTATGATAATACAAACAATGAAAAACTCATTCCAGCTTTTGTTACTGTCTAGAGACGCATGGAAGCAGGAGAGGAACCAAACATTAAAGGGTTAGAAGTGAAGATCATGCAGGATCTGGAGCAAATACAGGTGGATGAAGGGTAAACAAACTCAAACCATCAGAAAAATGGATGTGCATCTTAATACCTAAACCCTGAAATGAATTTGTCCTTCAAGGTGGTCTTTCTTTTCTGTCTGCAGCAACAGGTTGTGCTGCGGTTTAACCCATCTGGTTTACTGCTTAACAGGCATCAGGTTGCCTGTGTGTATGGATTGTGAATTAGTCCAAAATCCCCACAAACAGGGCATTGAATGTGCAAACAGTGTGTTGATAAATGACATTGTAGCTTGAGAACAGAGTAACTCCTGTGTTACTCTGTTACATGAAGTGATCTGTACACTGTAACGATCTGTCCATTTGATAGCATGCCTGGAGTGTCCTAAATATTATGTTTATTTGTTTGACAGGCATTGTGTTTTCCTACTGATAGTTTGAATGGTTCATTGACAGTAGCAATTCATCTCTAATAATCCACCTTGAACAGTTGTGTTTTTTTTTTTTTTCATTAAACTTGTACTAAAATGATTTGTTGGGGAATCAGAATGAAAAGCCATTTAGATTTAAAACACTTTAAGCAAAATTGCTTTTCATGCAAGTTTCTTTGTAATGTCTTGTTCTTTTCAGTGCTTTTTGTAGTACTATTCCCAGAGAGATGAGCTCACTAACAAGAGACAGGGACTGTAAGATAAAAGTCTAAAGCCTTGATCAGATACCTGAGTGTGTGCTGTGGGAAATCTTTGTATCATGGAAAAAAACAGTTAAAAAAAAAAAGCCCTATTGTTGTGAAGATCTGTGGATATTATTCTTTGTGTAGTGCCAAGAACAAGGTCCAGACTCAGGAAATGGTATTTAACTTTGTTTGTTGTCTTGGAGTTTAAAGTCCATGATCTTTTCTCAGTAGAGACCAAGTCAAAGGAAAAGAGGCTGATTTTCTCAGTAGCTTATGGAGTTCCCCAAGACTGGTTTTCCCCATGTCATTTAATTTATCTGTTCTTTGACTAGGAAGAGCAAAATGATAAGCAGTGTGGATGCCGACAAAGGGTGGTAAGGATGAAAAGATGTTGTACTTCCTTTTTCTATATGGCTACATTTGATGGATCCAGCACGTCGTAGTTAGGAAGAAAATCTGAAGCTATCTTTTAACTACTGTACAAAATGAAGGTAAAGACTCATTTTCATCCCTGATCTCCTCCCTGCCTGGTGGCCTTTTCAATATATCTCCTAATTTATATGAATTTTACATGGCATGAACAAAGATCATAAGGTTAAACCTAGATATCCCACTAGAATTATTCCTGCAAGTGACCTCCAAGTTCTTGGATCTGATTCCATGGATCTGACGAGGCAGGCAAGTTTAATAAGGCAAACTGTCCTATCATCCTGTTGCCTTGTAAAGAGCACTACCTAGATGCATTTCAGGTTCCCATCATTAATTCAAGTCCCAGCCAAAGTTAACATTGCCAGAATTTCTTCTCTGTGGGATGTCAGGAACTGGATCTAATGAACTAGGCAGAACATCAGTATATTGGTACATTTCTGCCCTCAGCACTCCATCATATTGCATTTCAGCAGTCAGTAGCAGGGTTGCTTCCATCATACACTGGGCTGAATATGTCTGTAAGGGATTCTTTCTGCAACTTAAATGTAAATAAGCTAAATAAGCACTAATAAAGACACTGGGCTGGTATCTCCAGCTAGAGTAAATTACATATTGCTCTGTGTGATGAAGTTCCTCTGAAAATATGGGTTTCTTCTTCTTCGATGTAGGTATAGGTTCATCAAACTGGACTGAACTTTAATTGGTCATCTTATATGCATCATTCTTCCAGTTTCTCTGGAAGTATTCATTCAAGTCTTGATCAGGAATGATCAATTAATTGTTTCTTATGACATTCAGGCAGCAGCCAACTTTTAGTATGTAGCCTAAGAAGTTCTAGTATGTAGCCAACCGTGACTCAATTGCAATTGAACAGGGGACAATTTTTTATCATTTGTATTACAGTATTGCCAGCAGGACACCATCAGGACCACAACCTCCATTCCTTAGGCTCTGAACAAAGGTAAATTTAGTTCCTGCCCCGCAAAAGCTTACAGTTCAAGCAGACATTGTAGGACAAACACATTTTTGTCTGTGGCCAAAGGAAAATACCTTTGCTTATCAGCCTAGCTGAAGAATAGTATCATGAAGTGTAAGCTTGAGAAGAAGTGGAAAGCAATTTTCCCTTGGCCTAAAACAATACAGTGTAATTCTCCCTTATGACATCCTTGAGTGGTTTTGCACAGTCTTAAACTGTAGCAATGGCTGCTACTGAACCTCACTTTATCCAGTTTTGGCTCAAACATCTTCCAATTATTTTATTCTCACTTGACATCTACATCCAGAATGTAAGTCTAGTTACCTGTTAACTATCAACAAAGCCTTTCTTAAAGTAAAATGTTGTATCAGTTCAGCAGTACTATCACAGCAATGGAAGCTGGATATATTGTGGGTCAAAAAACAACCAAAAAACCTTCATTTGGAAGTCTTTTGTCTTCTCTTGTTATCTTGGCTCAGTTTGCAGTGTATTTTGTGCATACATGTTACTGCATGTGCACGGTCACAGTACAGATAAAATTATGGGTTGAAATATGGTTGTGCTTTTAGAATAAATTTTGCATGGCTTTTTTCAATGTCTCATTACAGGAAGAACATTTTAATTTTAGCCATGCAACAGATCTATTTGACTGGTGCATACCACGAAAAATACATAGTAAAGCAAAATGAGTTCAGGTTTTGTGGCTTTGAGAACTTTCTGAGCAGGTGTACTGCTCCATATTCTTGGTGCATCAGTACCTGCTGAAACAAATATGTTAGGAGATTACACAGGGGAGGGTATTTCTTTATATATTAAATTCAACAAACCACATTGACTTTGGTGGGTTTCTTTGCAAATCACCAAAATTCTACAATGGCTTAAATAAAGAGGAAAAATACTTTGTCAGAATGGCAGAACTGTTATATGCTTTTCCTTACTCCTTAGGACATAAATGTTGCATAATGTTGTGTTTTGTAGTGGTGTTACAGGAGCTTCTTCATTGTGTCTAGAATTCAGTTATATCTATCTAGCAAAATGCTAAATATGTTTCCGCAGGGAATATGTTGTCTTTCTAACATTGAAGAAGCTTGTTGATTGTTTTTTTTTTTTTTTTTAATGGAATAGCTGAGTCAGTTGTGGTTTAAATCCTGTGAAAGGGTTGAAGCCTTTTTATTTGAGATATTGAACAGTAAATGGCTCTTTTATTCGGATGGTCCCAAAGCAAAACATAGGAAACTCTAGCTATGATGGACTCCTGCCAAGCAAGGCATACACTAATGGCTTAAAAAAAACCAAAAACCCAAATTACCCAAATTTTACCCAAACTCAAATATCAGTCATCAGAATGAACACTATTAGCCAATGCAGGAAACCAAGAAATATTCTGATCATCAGAGCTCTTCATATTAAACCTATAAATACTATCTGAAACTTAGATAATTTTGATGCACATTAAAGCACGTTACAGTTTGGTTTGAATGACTACAACATTTTGGAAAAATTCCAGTGCAATATATTTAGCAAGTCACAAATTCCTTGAAATTGAAATGTGCTGCAGAGATAGCTCAACTTTGACAAAATGTTGACAGGATTCTAACTGCCAAACACATTTCCTGTCTGGGTGCCTGTCTGGTTCCTTGGTTGTCCATTTACTGGATTACCTGGTCTCTGAGTTGTTGCCTTGGGGAGATCCTAAGTGAACCCCCTCTGAGCTCCATGTGCCTAGGATCCCCAGCTTGCCCTGGACAAGTACTCTGCACCCTTTTGCAAAGAATGGATGAAGACTTGATACTCTTTCATTCTAAAGAAGAGGAAAAAATAATTCAAGATGGAAAATTTGCCAATGAGTAAGAATTGCCTTTTTG
The DNA here is from genome assembly GCA_013399115.1 of Anseranas semipalmata. NCBI lineage: Eukaryota > Metazoa > Chordata > Aves > Anseriformes > Anseranatidae > Anseranas > Anseranas semipalmata. The sequence goes on from VXAA01003156.1 coordinate 857,171, forward strand.
TGCACTGTTGTAGAACATGCATCATGCTGGCAAGTAGAAGGACAACTTAGGTTGTTCTGTTGATTTAGACTTAAGCTGCTCTCACCTTGCAGAATCAGGTATTGCATTCCTGCAAGGCAGAATGTTAATGCTATCCTTACATTTTGGATTGCGGTGGGGGAGGCACTAAGAAATTAAATGATTTGTCCCCATTGTTCAGAAAGCTTCCTTCAAAGGAAGCTGAACTCAGCTCTTCAGCCTTCACCACTGGGTCACCCTGCTTTCCCTTCTGAAACAAAACCAGCATGATCTTTAGCACTGAAACCTTTCCACTGCCTTCCTGCCGGCAGTCTGGGTATTTGATGGTCTCTTTGGTTGTAATGGAATCGATCGTGTTGCAAAGTGGAACCTTCTTCTTTCCACTTGAATGCCAGCTCCAGGTGCCCATGTGGGTGTGATGATGCAGTTCTGGGTGACGGTATGAATTGTAACTAAATTAGAAGATCTGTTCCTGTGTACTTCAGCTATAAAAATAGGGATCTTGTTGTGTGCTTTGGTTCAGGCACAAAATGCTCAAGAGAGGCATGTGGGTGCAGTTGGGGAAGACTTTTACTTTCTTAGCTTTTACACTAAAAACTGGTAGACTTAGATCACATTTTCTTTGTTGTTCTATTTCTTATTTAGCTTTAACACTGCTTGGCAAAAACAGGAAACAGCCACAGAAGTTGTTGGCCTTATCTCCAGTAGCATTTCCCTTCCCTCAGCTGCACTAGTGCTCGCAGCAGTTACAGCTACCGGTATCTTAATTGCTGCCTGGTGTCCTCTCCCGGTCAGCATGCCTGGATTATTATTTGGTAGTCCCAGCTGGTGGCCATGGGCCACTAGGGCTAACAAGAATGCAGGCACATCTGGTCTGGGTCACATCCCTGCATAATTTAGTTTGTGAAAATTTCCGATGGCTTCCAGTATGTGGTGGAAAGGATATAGCAGTTAAAAAGTATCTTTCATTATCATAGACTAATTAGGGCTGTCCTAACTTCCTGAGGGAATATGTGGTAATACCCAGTAGTTACAGAAGATTGAAATCGGGCAGGAGTTATAAGGCTGAGGAGGAGAAAATGTGCCTGTTTCTGCTCCTCTGTCCTTTAGCTCCTTCTTATACCTTAATGAAATGTAAACTGGTTGAAAAGCAAAGCTGGGAAAAATGGGAAAACATTCTCCGTTCTTCAGAGTGTATACTCAGCCCCTAACGGAGGCTAGAAGTGTTTTCTTTCTCACTGTGGAAGTACGATTACATGGCAGCCTTGCTCTTTAAAATCTGGATAATTTTTTTCCTCCTTTTCTTCTCCTTCATTTTTGTTTTATTTCTCACTTGAGCTGCTGAGGCTGGTGCTATTTTGCCTGCATCTCTGGAGTGACAACAGGCTTTGCATTTGTGAGCTCCTAATCGGAAGCGATGACAAGCCCTTGAACAGAGCACCATTGCCCTTGTCCTCATGAAATATTTTATCCTCTCTGATATCGTTGGACGTGCAACTGTAATAAAGACCAGTTTCTGCCACTGGACATGTGTAGAAGCTGATCCCTGTTATCTTTGTGCAGGAACACCTCACAGTGACATCTGTGGCTGTGCTGAACATAATCTCCTCCATTTCATGGGAATAAGATGATGCTTGTGCATTATTAAAAGAGGCTAACAAGTTTCCTGGGGAGAGGTTGTGAAGTGCAGTATATAACAGTATTTATGTAATTAACTCCTTGGGATTTTAATGAAAAATGCTGCTATTTTGCAACCATAATTTTCATTTTCTGTCAGCCTCAGGGTAACAAGAAGACTGTAAATAGCACAGGGGCCTTAAGCTATTGTCTCTGATAGGAAAGGTGGACAATGTTGCTGTCTTGAAGTGATGATAAGCTGGGATCTAATCAAGATTTTAGTGTATAATCACAAGGATTTAGTGTTTTGTCATCACAGAGTCTTTCCAAGGATGAGGTATAGTATGACACCCCCCCCCCCTTTTTTTTTTTTAGAATAGTTAGAGGAGATGCAGAAAACAAGCAGCAAGAGCTGAAACAAAATATGCATATTGCCTCTAGCTTCCCACTGCACCCCCTTTCATGGGGAGTTAGGTCAGGTGCCCGGTCAGACACTAGGCACTCCAGATGTACCAACTTCTTGAGTGATCACTTACATTTCAGCCCAGACCGCTGGCTTTCTGTGAGCTGGCTGTGGCTATGTTGCTGTCAATACCCGAGCTAGCAAGGCAAAGGGTTGCAATGATGACTGAAGAGTATATGTACCTACAACTCCCTCTCATTTGGTCTTCAGAAATATGATCTCTGGGAATGTTATCCCCCTGTGCTGAGGGAGTTGTAGCCCCTCCTGAATGCCCTGTCCCTTTGTATGGGGCATGATTTGTCCTTTCCATAATAGGTTGTGCTGAACTTAGTGCCCTCAACCTGACTTAGTTTAGTGCTACTGTAAAACAAACAAATGCTCTCGCCCTCAAAAAATCCCCATAAAAACCCAAGCCCACCAAAAGTATAAGTTTCTCCGATGCCCGAGGTCTAGCAAAATCATCTCCATTCTGTAGCTTGTCTCTGGTGCAGGACCCCCAGCCCTCTCCAGGGACCTGAACACAATGTCTCTTCCTACTGTGCTGTTCTCAACCACAGTAGGATTTATGTATGGGGAAGCTAACACAAGCTGTGATGGTATACTTGACATTCACTAAGTTTGCAGTTGTCTTTTACAAGAGCTCTGGTACGTGGCTTCATTTCAGAAGAGAGCAAGGGAAGCTGAGGGGAATAGCTGGAGAGCTGTTGGTGGACCAAGAAGGTAGTCACCACTACCTGCAAATGGGCTGCGTGGGCCACAGGCTGACAGGGCCAGAGCAGCCAGCTTAGGAGGGCCGCTGTCGGGTAGAAGATAAACTGGGGAGGTCTCTGTCGGTGGAGGGTGGTATTAAGTCCTAAGCAGACTTGTCCATGGAATCTTTACATGTCTTATAGTATGCCTTGTACAATCATTATTTTATCTTCTCTGCATTTCACATGCTCTGTGTGGTTTAGTCCGGGATGTTTTTCCTTCGGACCAAATTTTCAGGAGGTCATCTGCCAGATGGTGACAATGGAGAGTACAGGCTGAACAAGGCCATCTGAAGGACTCCGGGGGTTTAGCTAAGACCTTCCTGGAGACATTCTATTTCTTGACAAAGTTCTGCCTCTCTCGTGTCCCCGAAAGTGTGCAGGAGTGTGGTCTTGTCATATGATGATAGGTCTGTTTTCCTTGAGTTGCAGCTATCTTACTGCAGCTTCAGAACAACTCAGATCCTTTTGGTTCCAAGACAATTTCTGGGAGAGTTTCTCAAGTCAATGACTTACTATCTCTTGCCCTGTTGCCTTCTCCCACAGAGCAGAAGTATTCTAGTGACCTCAAAGCTAATGCACTCCAGCATCTCTGGATGGAAACAGGGACATTTTGGCAATGCAGTTTTGGAGCATTATTCTGCTTTCATTCCCAACATCTTTGGGGATGCTTCTAGCAGAAATCATGAATTTAGAAGCACCTGCTGGAAGCTGACTCCTCCAGACACATCAGAGAGACAAATTTTGCTCTTTATACCATGGTACCCCCAGTGAAGTCAAAGCAGATTTCTGTCTGTACATAAAGGGAAAGCATGTCGTCATCTGGCTAATTATGAACCTTTATCTGTACTGCCTTAATCAGACCACTGAAGTTCATGTTTATTTATTAAACTGTCTCATGGTCTATGGCAACGTCTGTATGTCAGAAGGTTTAGGAACAAGTTTCACTGTGGCATTTCACATCTGAAACTTTCAAAAATTCTTCTATAGTGAAAAAATATTTGGCTTATTCCCCTACGTTACTGTAGTCTTTCCTTCCCAAATCTCCTTTGGATGTGATTATTTATTTGCCACCAGTTCTTGCTCATACAAATAAGCTTTCTGAGCTGAATATGCCAGTGTTGTGAGTATGAGGTTGTCTGCATTATCCTGGGATATAATTCACAGGGTTTGTTAAAAGTGACAAATAGTTGGCTCTGCGCTTAGATGGACAAAGAAATGTGTCAGTTCTTGACATCAGTACATTTCCATTGCGTGGGGTCAAATCTGCAAGTTTAAGGTCTGGATTGTGTAATCTGGACAGTACTCCTGTGGTACATTTGTACTGAGGATTGTTTTACCTGCACAGTTTAAGGAATTAGACTAGTTACAGTGCCTCACATATCAAAAATATTGCGTCTCATTCTTAATGACACTAGTGTAAATCTGGAGTAATACTACTTAAAGTGAAGGTGTTGGATCCAGTGTAATGAAGATCAGAAGCTTTTACAGAATCTATAACTGAGAGAAACTCAGGTATCCGAGGGCTTGAAATTCCGGTGTTGGCACATAAAAGCAGAAGGAAGAGAAGTAAAATTATGCTTTAGTGTTGGTATTATGGCATTACACTATAAACTGGTGTAACGCCATTAGCTTGAGAAGATGCTTTCACTGTACCAGTTGAGGATCTGGTCTTTTGAGCCTATATATACTCTAATTAATGCTGTTAATATCATAATAGGTCATCTTAATTACTTCTAAAAATGTTCTCTTCGTTTTCCAGATGGTGCCCTGGATATGATGGGAACTTGCCCACTCAATTTTGCCTTCCATGGGATGATAACAATCTGTTTATAAGAGGTTTAAAATCCTCTCTTCCTACATTCATGTTCTGCTTTGGCCTTGTTTATTCACAACTGAATGCCTCTGATTATTTTAGCTGTCATGTGCTCAGTATTTGATGCTTTGCATAGCAGAACTGGAATAAACTGCCTGTGCTATAAGATGTTCAGTGTATACTTAAGACAATGACCATTTAGCTATCTTATTTCCTTAGCAATATGTTAAAGATTAATCATAGAGAGTGATGTAAGCCAAGAAAAAGAGGAAATAGATCAGAAATTACATATTTCTCTTCATGGTGTTTGCTTGGACTTAATATTTTGGTAACTTGGTGCAGAATTCACAACAGCCGCAGAGACTTGTTCTGTGTACTTAAATCCGGATGAGCAGTGACAGAGCAATTCCCAGATATGCACGGCTAAATTTGCTGAGCCCGTTTCTCGGTCTTTGATTAGACTGTAGTAAGCAGTCTAATGCTTAATACCAGTGGCAGGCGTGGATGTGTTTCCCTTGGGGGTTAGAGGGATGGCTGCTCATTCGATAAACCCAGACAGCGGCCAATGATTTGGTGTAGTGTTGACTTCTAAGCAGCTCAACACCAGCCTCCTTAATGTAGGGGAGAAGGCTGGTGGAGTCTCCATGCGAGAGCGCTTCTGCTTTTTGAGTTTAGCAGCACTGGGGGAACAAAAAGGCTTTTAAAGCACATAGGGATAGTGTTTTGCTCTTAAGTACTCCTAAGTACAATTGTATTCTTAAATTTTTTTGCCATTGGAATTTGTTTTTTAACTGTTTTGATTGTCATATTTGCAATTTTATGAGAAACATTTTGTAGCCTAATTTTTATGTCAAAACTCAAGAGGAATGGCTTCAATGCCAAAATGTAAAAACAAAACAAAACAGAACACTAAGCCTTATTGCCTTTGTTGAAAGGACTTTATATGGTCTCTCCTTCCTTCATCCAGAAAAGCGGCTATAGGCACTGCTGCGAGATGCCTCGTCAGTCATGATTCACTCCTGCAGGTGATTTACTAATCCCACCGTAGATGTGAGAGCTGGGAATGGTTTCTGCTGTCTTTCTCTCTGAAAGCTAGCTGCTTATAATCTGAACGCTAGGCATTTAAACCTCCACCCTGGGTGGAGGAGACATCTGGGAGGAATCTCTGAAGCTCAGGGAGCTCTGGCTGGCCCACATGCAGCCTAACACAGCTCTTCAGAAAAGGTTACCTGGTCACTGCGCAGGGGAGTAGACCTTTGCCAGGCTATGTTTCTCAATGGTTATGCCTTGGCTGAGTAAATAGGGCCTTTGAGCAAGGCCCAGATTTGACAACCAAAACAGTGCTTTTCGTGCTTCAGGCTCAGACATGAATTGAAGTCCTCAAACTCGCATCTGAGAAGATGTCAGCAAATCAGTCTTGTTCCTACAGGAATGGGTGTTGTCTTCTGTGCTATTGTAGTACTTCATGTATCCTCTGTACCTCTTTGGTTGTATATATGTTTTCAGTTACTTTCTAGGATGTATTTCTCATTGCTTGGTCCTTTATACATCAGCACGAAGAGAAGATTAAATTCTGCCGTTCTGATCGGGTGTTGTTTTACACTCATCTTGCTCCCACAGGGGCAATTGGGTATTCTGCTCACACAGTTGGTTGCCATTGTACCAAGGGATATGTAACTTCCTCTTTTACCTAAAGGCAAAATTATTTTCTTACTGCATTGCTTCTGGTACTTTGGCTTTAGGTATAGATGTTTGGTGACAGAGCACATGTTTGGAACTGCTGGAATAGAAACAGTAAATAATTTGTAGCAGTTTTGTTCCCAATGATTAATCTTTCTCAGGTGTTAAACTGTTTCTTAGTTAACTTTAATTACATATAGTCTTTCTATATGATGATTCAATTGTTTGTATTGTGATTGTCTCAGTCATGAGTCAAGGTCTTCTACTTCCAGGATTTCCACAAATGCAAAACAAACAGACTGTATTACACCTAAAGAAGATCTTAGACCTGCTTTGACCTATCCTACTTTTCATGTAGAACTAATGTGAAATTACTATTAAGTACAGTTCCATTGGTTTTGAAAGTGGATTTTCGTGCTAGCATTGCAGAGTCGAAGAATGCATAAAGTCTGTCTTCTGTGCCACTATTCAGTATTGCAGCCGGAGATGGGGAGGCCATATGCAATGTACTGTCCCCTGGTGACACAAAAGATTTCATTTGGCTGGGGGCTGCCTCAAGCCACCACAGGTGGTGTTCTTTCATTTACAATAGCTCCCTTTAAAATATAAATGACTGCATTTATAACATCAGCTCCTTTTCTCTCTTTGGAATACCCCAGCTCAAGTTACATTACACATAACAAATGTTCTCACTCCCTTGAGAATCAGTTTAATTACTGATATAGGTGGGTAAAGGATATATTGTGTCCGAGATATTAATTTTACCGTGCTTTAATTAATAGGTCAAGTGTGAAAGGCTGCAGAACACCTTCCATTTAAAGATGCTGAACAGAATGGTGGAAGGATAGAAGGCTCTGACACTGAGGTTTTACTGTCTGCAGGAGTATTGGCTTTCCTTCTGCATCTCATTACAATGAAGTTTGCATCTGGAAAACACTTGCCATCTTTTATTCAGTCATCATGTTTTCTGACGTTAAAGGCTTTTAAGTCCAGAGTCATCTAAGCACCAAAATGATGTGGCTCTTGCCTTTCAAAGGTGATGGCCGCTCCTCGGTACCGCTGGTTCCTATTAGAGCTGTCAGCACCACGTCCTCTCGACCAGCGTGTCTGAAGAACGGGGCTACGATGGTCCCACACCCCTCTGTTCCTGCAGTGGGGCACGAGGGAGGATGTGAAGTGAGTGTCCACCAGAGGGTACCAGGTGCTGCCATCTCTCAACACCCAGTTGTTTCTTCCTTATGGCTTACTGTGAGTGTGGGTGGATTCCTTTCAGCATTTAATTTGAAAGTCTTGTTTCTTGCTAACTCAAAAATCAAGGAAATGGACTTGGAAAACATTCAGGAAGAAAGAAGTAAAAAATGGGTAGGCAGAAGGAAGGAATGTCTCATAACAAGATTACAGAAAACTAGACAGTAAGAATGCCTTGCAACAGGGGGGCCAGGACATCATCAACTGAGCTTGTTTTGCTTGCCTTGGAAGCTGTAGCAGCCATAGATAGGTGGCTATAGATAGGAACAGATGTTCACTGGTCAGCAATTGAAGGTTTTCTCAAAATTAACCTGTTACATGTTCAGCAGGACTAAGTGATGAAGTAAAGCCATACTGTTACTCTCCAAATATCTGTAGAGAGGAGATATGATGATTTTTATTTATGTCTTTTTTCATCATTTATTGTCCATGTGAATTGCTGACGTAAAATGTACTTGTGATGTACAGAAAGTTTCTTTACAGGAACTTTTTTCCTCTTTCTTGTATTTTCTGCAGCTGTTTTCTGTTTTCTGTGAATAGCGGTCATTCTCCTTTTTACTTTTAAAGGAGAGTAACAGTTCAGCTATGCCACTGCCTTCCTCTGCATCCCTGGAGGAAAACTGGTGTAATACTGGAAAAACACAGAGTTAAATATTAACATGTACTACTGAATGTTCTCACTGAAAAAATCAGGAACACTTCCAAGTAGTGAAAGCAGACTTTCCTTTCCTGTAGTTAAGTTTCGTTGCTTAACTTTCAAAACTACAGCTTGCTTTGTCATTATTTTAACATGGTTAAACATTAAAAGTCAGGAGTCTTCAGTTTCTTAAGTGCTCTGACCTGGGCTGCTTCTCCTTTCCAGGTGATAGACTTAGGGGAAGAATCTCATGCAGAGAATTAATGCTGAAACACATGTAGCCATCCCCTTTCATATTAGCTGAAGACTTGACTTGTACTTTTGACAAATCTAAGAAGAAATATCACCCTCTTAACAAATCCCTTGTCTGGCTTAACTCTGTTTGCTTTTTTCTTTTCCTTCTTTCTTTCTTTCTTTTTTTTTTTTTTAAACTGGCAGAAGCAAGATTTTATATTAGATGCTCTTTTTGAACTTGCATTGGAATCTTTCATCATTAACAGAGTTTCTAACTTTTAATGGCAAAATGTGCTGTTAAAGTGCATGAACTAGAGGGAATCTATTGTGCTTTCAGAGAGGTTTTTATTTGTTTTTAATCTAATTCAAGAAATGCAGTTCTGTAAAACCAGTAATTATTTCCCTCAATAATTCGTAATTTGCCAAAAATTCAACCCCTCACATGGAAAGCCCAGGAGAGTAACACATATTACCCATTGTGCACTTACTTCTCATCATCTCTTCTAACTTTTAAATGTAGGAAGCAAAATGATTTTAGCTAGACAAAACTGTGGGTACTCCCTAGGACAGGGATTTTGTAATCCTGCTCTGTGTTAACTATAGCAAAGTACCATCCCTAACCATGGCTGTAAATGTGCTCTGAGCAAATGCCCCCTTTTCTTCTGCTGACTTGAAATGTCCCTGCCAGTCTCTGCTGAGATTTAGAAAAAGGTGCACAAAAGGTGTTTTTTGTTTTTTTTTTCACTCTTAACACTGTGATATATTCAAAAGACATATTTATTCTGCCTTCCTGATTGTCTTAGGCATCAAGACTTCCACCTCCATGCACTGGGAATCCCTGCAAAAGTTCTGATCTTTGCAGAGCAGCTCAGATATCAGCTTTGGTGAATCAGGAGATGTAAAGCCTATGACCCTGAACTGGAAGGACTAGATTGGTTAATATAGTATTTCTGGTATGGTTGAAGCTTTTTATATATTGAAGCTTTTGTCTGTATATGTATAAATGATGCATGGTGATATGGGAGTTAATCCTTCAGAAAGAAAATAATGTTTTTTGTTTTAATTCTGATTACTTGCACAGTAGCATCACAAAGCAGGAAAGGTTTTGGCATTTGTATGAGGCACGTGGTTCGGCCCACAAACAGCCAATAAGATAAGTCAATAAAAACAAGCCATGCAAGGCATGAATTGCTTAGAGGTGAAGAGACCTATTAGGCTATCTAGACCTCCTGCATGCCAGCGAAGAATTGTTTCATTTGGATTTGCATTAGAGGACAGAAGAATAGCTGAGTGAAACATAGGATAACATTTTCCGTGTGATAGGGTGGAAGCCCCTCTGTGCTTCAGTTTTTTACATTTGCATCTACCTTTGAACCTTATAAGCAGCAATAGCCAACAGATTTTTCTTTCCAGGCTCTTTGATGTAAAGTATAACAACAGGCTGAAGAGGAGAGTTCTGATTGCACAGATGTGCAATTTTGCTCTGTTGTGATTTTTTTTTCTCATGGAAGGAGAAAAAGAAGAAAAGGCAAAAATCTGTGAGTATGGGTATCTATGAGAGTGCAAGTAAGTGTGTGCGTGTGTGCGTGTGTTTGTTTGGCAGAGATCTGTCCGTGTTATACCAATTGCAAGAACAAAATGGCTACTCTCTGCCTGACCATAGGGAAGGAATTTTACAAAGGCAACTCATTGCAAAGAGAACAAAGGCCTCACTGCGTTGTGGCTGTGTGCAGCACACTGTTAATGCAGAACAAGCTACCATTTCCTATTAAAGTAGTGCCTCACATTCATGAAAGGCTGTAATGCAAAGTGATTTAACTTACTGGAAGCTGATGCATCTAGTTCTGGCACAGACATATGAGGTCTCTGTGGTCAAAAAGGCAGACAAACGTGTTGGTGCTGGTGTTTTAAGCAGCTTCATCTGGTGACTGGACAGGGAATTGCAGGCACATTTGTTTCATTGCATTAATTTCTTGCATTATTCCCCTTTTGTCTGTTATTGTTTCTTTACCAGTATCTGTATTTGAATAGAAAAAGAATTCTGTGTTAAATTATGTGCATGTCCCGCTTCTTTCCAGGCCTGACATGTTTATATATACAAAGAATTATGGATGAATTAAAGAGGACCAAAGAAGCTCAGAGATTCTTTGGAAAAGCTTGTCAGATTTTTAATTAATGGGCATGTAGCAGAGGGAGTGAAATCTGTTGCTTAATACCATAATAGGCAGTGCAGTGCTTCTGCTTCTCTCTGTCATCCTTAACAGACGGATTTATTTTTGGTAATGAGACATTTATCTCCTTTGCATCTATTAAAAGCCAATTCCAGTGTCAGAAATCAGTTGGAAATAACATGAAAAATTTTAATGGTGAAATGTGTTTGTTTTTTTTGGATGCTTGTCAGAGCTCCATCAAATCCTGTGGATCCTTTTTCACTTTATTTTAGTACATTTTTGCCTTGCTGCAATTTGCATTTCCAGATGATTAAGGTGTTATCTTGATAGCACCAAATATTGGTGTGAATATTTAGATTATGTAAAGAGGCTTAATAGAATTACTTGAAGGGCAGTAATTAATATACTGTCAGTGTTAAGTAAGTGTTTTTCAACATGTTTTCTATGTGTGGACCCTTAATTTTTTTTTATTAGCCCCAGATCACCTCTGTACCTGACTTAAGCCTCTTGGCAGCAGGCTTAGTGATACGAAGTGACCCAGAAGCTTATTCCAGGAAGTTTATTTTCAGAAACAGTTGAGTATTCAGACTTTCAGAACCCTTTAAAGTATTTGTGTTTCACACCAAGCATTCTCTTCAGTCTTGGTTGATAAGCATCTCATAAAGGTGACATACGACAAAATGGATTCATGCATGGAATGCTTTGAGTTTTTAGCTGATAAAGTGCTAATTATAAGTAAGAACTATGACCTGTCTGGTAACAGAACCACAGATAACAAACATTGAAAGGTTACTCTTCCGGGTGAATTATTTCGTCCAACTCCATGGGTGAAAAATCTTTTCCATGGAAGAAATTGCATCCTATGTAGAAGGGATTCTCTTCTGTACAGTACAAATCCTACAATTGTCCTTACCTACCCATTTCCTTCCATTCTTCCGTTCTTGCATAAAAGTTATTCTCCTCATTTGGCTAGTGCTGCAGCCTCTATTTCTATGTACTATAAACAATGCCACCCTTTCTTCCCCCCTATCCTCCTACACATGCTTTTGAACAGCTCTGGTTGCTAGGATTACAGTACTCATAAGGCTGGGGGGGGNGTTCTTCTTTGCATTACTGAAGTCATTTTTTCCGAAGACGTTTGTTGTAAGACCTTTCGGCAGCAATACTGTTGCTGCTGCTGCTGTGCTCCCCAATGCTCTTCCTGGCTTTTTGTTTGAAAGGCATGGAAAGTCAGTGACTAAGCTGGAGAAAATGACTTAATTTCATTCTGTGCTGTGAGTTGAACCTTCAGTGTCTTGCCTGGGGACGAGTTTCATTTGTGATGAAAAGGGAGAAGCACTCCAAAATGGCAGAGGCAGTGACAGTTTTCTCTTCCCTCTCCTTCCTCCCTGCTCCCCCACACTCAAGTTTTACAGACACAGATGCTGACTCTGTGATGCATCACCTACAGTGCAGAGCTGGGCATGTTTCTCCTTCACAAGAAGGTGCGTGGAAGATGACAGCCTCCATATTACTACAAGTGGCACAGCAGCCGTCCTTTGATGTGCCAGACTAATTTTTGCAGGCAAGAATTGAAATGGTGTTGGACTTCTTGTGGGTAACAGGATGGATATACGTGCTTTTTGCTTTCTGACATGCTTCTATACAATGAGGGCACTGATTTAATTTTTTTTTTAAATTTAATTTCTGCTTTAAATACTTAATGGGTGGCAGAAGTATAGACTAGGAGGTTGAACAGAGAGTGAGTGAAAAGCTCAAAGGTCCTGGTCAAAAGCAATTAAGAAGAACTGCAAAGGTTGGTTTGAGAGGAGGCAATGAAGTGGAAGAGTTACGAATGAGATTTCTGCATGAGATGCAGGAAAGGTTGCCCAGAATATCTCATTGTACCTCCAGCAACTTCCGTTGTCACAGCATCTTAATTCTTGGTATCCAGAATGTGTACTTTTGCTGCTCGTATTTCAATATCCAAACATTTCCACACTTGTAAGTCATTTAGAAAATTTACTTGAGCTCTAAAATAGTGCCCCAGTCAGAACATATGTTCTGTACATTTTGTGTACTATTTAATAAAAGATAATAATTCAGATATTTTACTCTCATCTTTCTCAAGCTGTCTGGAAGCTGCATGGCTACCACATAAGCAAGTTAGACCGTTGCGCTTGCCAGAAAGGAAATGTGTGCATATTTTGCCCTCACCAGACCATTTTGCAGGGAGCAGGCAGCATCCTGGACACTGTTTCTTCAAGCTGTAAATCAGCAGTTTAAAGGCAGAATTTAATTTGCTGTTATTGCCCTTCTAGCTGTTAGGAATGTAGTTGCAATGTGTGCCTGATCCTCAGGGATATCTGTAGGAAGCATGTGTTCATGATTGAACCTAACTGAGATCTCAAAGAATTTCTCCTCTGTGGCAAACCAGTGGAAACAACAGTCCTTTGGCGCTCCAAATTAACATTAGATAAGAGTGGTTCATGTCAGAGTTGCTTATCTAATAGCAACACTAACTGTTACTGCTATTCATAATAACGTGTGCTGCAGTATACTTAGGCATTTTGCTGTCTTCTGGCACATGGGAAGTCCGTCATTTTCCTTGAGTAATGTTCTTGGAATCAGGGTCTGTGTATCTCACTTCATGTTCTCTGTCTTTGAACTCTGTGTTTTAGCCAAAAACATCCAGGAGTTTTTCTTAAAATGAGGTCTGACTTTTTCTTGTTCGTTTGTTTGTTTCTATTTTCAGAAGCATTTCTTTTTGAAGTGTGGCTGGGAATAGGGCATGATTTGAGTCAAAAACCTTTTTTGCAGGTTAGCAATCCACATTCAACATATTACAGGTAACTTGTACTCAACATTTGCTCAGATAAATTAATATGGAAGAAAAAAAGTGTTGTACCTCCCTGTTTTCCGTAACAGCACTGGCATTAGAGCACGAGTAAGTCAGATTATGACTTGAGTAGGCTTGGTTAATCCCATAGTTAAAAAAAAAAAAAGACATTGGATAGGGGATTTGGTCCAAAGTAAATTTAGGATAGAAAGGAAAGATATGGGTGTGCCTTTTTTCTTTATTAGAGTTTTTCTGTAGGGATCTTAACTTGTCACAGCACCTAAATAGGGTAGAATAGCATTACTCTACAGGCGGTAAGTGAGAAATGAAAAGCTGAATACCATGAACAGGCAGACAGCCAAGCTCAGCAGGCAGGCAAAAATGTGTCTGTTAGTGGAAGAGGCTTTAGGGTATCAGTGGTATTGCATGACGTCTTATAGGTATACCCAACAGTGTTATGGCATGGTTGTGGGTTGCGCTATCCGGTGTGGTGGGCCTGATCTATTGAATTGTGAGGAAAATGAGCCTCAGAACCCAAGGAGATGGGAAGAGGGGTGAGGTGTGTGTAGAGCCTTAGTCCTTGCTTCTGGGTTAACGTAACTGGTGAGGTGGTTTGGTTCCTGAGAGGGAGGAAGAGGCAGGAAAATAGATGGGGATTTTACTTGCTCCCCAAAACAACACTGTGGGAAGGGAAAAACTCCTCACTACTGGCAAGAACATGCCAACAAGTGCATGAATGTTGCAGCTGAGAAAGGAACAGCAGGACAGAAGAACGGTGGCATGCTGTTTGTCTCGTGTAGAGCAGCTCCCCAGGGGCCTGCTAGCGCACCGGGTGGCAGGTGTGAGGGCTCACCTGCCCACGCAGGCCGGGGCCCTTCCCGCTGACAGAAGGCCTGTTGGGGAGACTTTTTCTTCCTTCTGTTTCTGGACTACGGCTGTCCTGCCACAGATAAAACTTCTAGGACGAGAAAGGGAAGTTTGGATATTCAGCTGAATGAATACTTTTAACCCTATAGTGCACTTCCCACAGGGGAGATGCTGGTGGGTGTCTTTTCCCCATACACAGGTACCTACTGGGCTACCATTTGAGAAGCAAATAAAGAAGTGCCTATTTCTATATTGCAAACTGACAGCTTTTCGCAGGGAGTATACAGAACCCTCCTCATGATCCTAGCACAATGGTGTTGCTAAACTGTGAGCTCTCCCCATCCTGAGGCTCTGTGGCAGCGGGACAGCTTGGTGCACTGGCCATGCTCGTATCATCTGCACTGGACTTGGAGAGCAGCAGTTGAAATCTGCTGCTTGCTGGCATTTCTGATCACTTGCCTATGGTGGCAGCAGCAGAGAATGAATTTTCCAGCTGCTACTGCCTGCTGTTGAAAACATATAGAGAAATGCCTGTTGTGGGTGGGGAAATGGGCAGGTGAGTTCCCACTGTACGGCCTCAATGAGGTCAGAAAAACCTAGAACCTAGACTTAAGTCTGAGCAGAAGTTCTGAAAACAGATCTTCTACAGGGCTTGGATCTCACTGAAATACTCTAGATAGCTCTTGCAGATCTGCCTTTCTGGGCAGCTCTTCTCCCAGTTGATTCTTAGGGAGAGAAGTTTTGTCCTAGTCCTGTCTCACAAGTATCTTTGTATTAAATGCAACATAGTAAGAGTAGTGTTAAAACATTGGTATGCATCAATCAAGCTGTGATTTATGTGATGATCTGGGAGAATTCAACTATTTACTACTTTTATGGTATTTTTGGGATGTGTAGAGCACTTGAAGATTTTCAAAGATGTTGAATAGAAGTTATCCTGTATGAGTTGCATAGTTGGCACTATTTTAACCTGCTATGGAATCCAGTACCTTCTTGTTACCAAGCAAGCCTGTGTCTAATATATTAGATCAAAACATATTCCTGTCTCCAAATGCTAACAGCAGCACATTCAGTTCTCTGGATTTCAGCAGCTAAAGTGGGTGTTGCAGGAAGTTTGGCACTGTTTCTCTTTGCAGAATAATAAACACAGATGATGTTGCTTTGGTTTTCATATAGACATGGAGGCTCTTTCCTCATAAAAGCATGTTCATAGACAAATGGTGACTTTTAGCTTTTAAAAAATAACAATACTAGTTGAAGTAGATAGGCTAGAAATAGTTGTATAAATTTCTCACAGACCCCAGTGTGATGGTTTCTTCTATTTTAGACTAAAAGACCATTTTATAGTTCATTTTTCCAACAGATGTGTTAGATTATTACATTCTATAACACTTGCTGCTTTTCTCTTTTCCAGGAGGAGGCCAGGGCATACCTGTGGAGCTGTGGCTTCTCTTTCTGCAAGCTCTGCCAAAGGTATGTACTTTATGCATGGTTACGCTCCCCAGTATTCATCTCAAACGCAGTATGGAAACTTTCAGAAAAGTGACTTGCAAAGCTATTGGTAGAAGAAGAATACTTACGTGATTTTGAATGCAGTATTTTAAACACCAGATAAAGGTCTTCCCAAGAAAGTTGCATTGAATTAGAACTAAGTTTGAGAATTCACATCATCACATATGTCAGTTAACCATCCTGCTTGTACTGTCTACCGTGAGTGATGTTCAAGACTGGGCTTTGTGGTAATGGGAAAACACTTGGTTTCAGAGGCTTCAGGACAAGAACAAAGCTATATAATAGTATCTATACACTGACTTCAGAATCATGGCCAGTGTCTGTTGATATGATTTCCCAAGGTCATGCCATAACTCAGTTATCACTTCTGGGCAAATACATGACATAATGGAAGTGCTGTGTCCTTCACTTGCTCAGTCTGAGAGTCTCCCTAGATCTCTGTAAGGAGGTCTTCTTTTCTAACCAAGGATTGAGTCAAGGTTGCACTGCTCCTCCTCAGCAGCTTGGTACCTGAAGCAGTTCTACCAGGAGAATTGCCTCAGGCGGAGAAAGTGCTTTCAGCAGATGTGTAAGATTTTGACCCAAAGATAGGACAACAAAGTAAATAAGAACCTGATGTTCAAAGGTTCGAAGCTGTCCCTGCTGTCTAGTTTGTTTTATAGCTTGGAAGAACTGAAATAGCTTTTGTGGTGATAATTGTTAGCATATGATTACAGAGTTAAGAATAGAGAATAGCTTTTTTTCCTATAAATGTTATTGTAAAAGCCCAGAATATAACTTCATATTTCCACAGTTTTTCTGAACTAATGCAAATAACTATGTAGTCTGGTGATTAGTTTCTATATAATTCTATAGGATGCTGCAAAATTCCTGAGTAAAATTCTGTGCTTTCTAACAAACTCTAGATTTCCACATGTCTGCTTTGTCAGCTTGGCAGTGTCTGCCTGGTAGCAGAGAAAGCAACGTATGATGAGGAACAGTGGGACTGATTTAATTATTCATTCATTTTGTTTTTTCCTCTTTTTGAGCAGAGGGCAGGAAGTGGTTCCTTTGAACCATCAGACTGCATAAGCTTTTACTATTGCAGTTTGTGCTCTCCTCTGTACCTTCTAGCCCCCTGCCACTTCCCCTACATCATTTGTAGTTGGAGCTGATGGTGCCCCAGTTCCTTAATGAGCCTTGGGCAGGGAATATGCTGGTTCTGTCTTTCAACATCCCAAGAACCGTGAACATTTTCTAGTTCTGCATTTGGAAAGACAGATATTCCCTGACCTTGTGTGAACTCACCAATGCTTTTCTCCCTCCATAGACCACTTTTTTTCAGTGTGGAAGAAAGAACTGAGAGCGATTCAGAACTAATTTAAACAAAGTTTTCCCAAGTAAATCTCAACCACCCATTGGTTTTCCTGGAGGAGCAATATACAATAGGCCTTTGTCTCCAACTGGTTTTATTTATTATTTTTGAATCTAAATGCCTAGCTTGACCCCGATCTTAAAGGGCTTTTTGTCCCTGAGGCTTAGCAGTTCATCCTTGAAACCTTTTGAAGATGGGACTCTTCTGTGAATACACAAGGTATCATAAATCGTTCAGTACTAGAATTAATGCAAATTATTCTAATTATATCTGAGTCAGAGCTTGTTACATTTTAAAGGAACTAGAGACAAAGCAAACTGGTCATGAAAGAAGTTTTATAGTTTCTACAGAAAGATATTTTTGTGAATTAGGTAAGGATTCCTTGACAAAAACAATGAGGCAGCGGAGGAGGGGGAGACAACAGGTTTGTGGTTCCTACAAGCTGTGAGCTCTAAATTAGCTGTGTAAGATTAGCTGTTGAGTTAACTATTCATTTTAGCTATTTGTTTGGGTACTGAAATCCATGTTCTTTAGAGGCAAAATAAAATAACCAACAGATCTACATCATCTCTTCGCTTTGAATTAGTTTGCGTAAAGCATGAAGGCAGTGTACCAGTTGTCAGCTGGTGATAAAACAATTATTTTAACTTGAAAACAATGCTGCTCAAATAACAAGGATTTCACCAGGAGGCTTACATTCTTAAAAGTGTTTTTTTGATGGTCTCTGACTAGGCAGAATAAGATATTGGGCTTTCAAATTGGTCTGTTTAAAGATCCTCCCCATTTTAGTTTGATTGTAAGTATTTGGCCTTGTAGAACACAGCTTTCACATGTACATTCTGATATTTCATGAGCTGAAAAGTTAATGAAAATTATTGTAGCACCAGGGAATGTGTTTCTGATACCAGTTAGTATAGATAGAGAGCCGCAGCCAGTTTTCTTGCAAGAGCTGAATGCTTGCAACTGAATGAGAATCTCTGTAAAGGGTTCAGCTCCCAGTTATATGAGGGCAGATTTTCTGAAGTGTTTCAGTTCTGATCTTTCCAAAAGTCTTTGTCTCTAGCTCATCTTCACTTAGTAGCCTTGCCCCTCTCTGCCCCTCTAATACTTCTGACTTGATAAATAGTGGATACCTTTCTTCCCGAAGAGGTATTGTCGCTAAAATCCAAACCCTGAAAATTGTGCTGGTCACAGGTAAATAAATTTTGACTAGTACTGAAATCTTGTCATGCACAATCATGAAAATGAGAGAAAAGGGGGATTCTTAGCTCATCTGTTTTACTGCCATGCTGGTGTATCAGTGTTCCTTGCAATACTGCTTGGTCCAATTTACTTTTAAATGGCTGAAGTGGTAGTTTATGCCACTGAAGAAATTATATAACGTCCATGACATTTGACTGTAATAGGAATTTTTCCTTATAGTTAGAGTTGTCTTTTGCTTAATTTTAGACTGGCTTCTCCTGGATATAGCTCCTTTTCTTTCCTAATGCACACTGACAATTTTCAAAACCTTAATTCATCACTTAGTCAAATCTCTTTCAAGGATAAAATATCAACAGTGTTATTAGTGAAACAGTATCAAAATTCATGAGAAAAAGATCCTGACCCTAAGATGTAGTGTTGGAGGTAGATGGCTGGGCATGGGCCCCATTTCACTCCTTGTTTCAGAGCCTCTACAAACATGCCACAGCAGCACTTCTTAATATACCCGTGGATTTCATGTCAACAGTGCACAAATTGTTGAGATTAAGGGATAAGACTTGTCATCACCAACTTCACCATCAGGAGGAACTTGATATGAGAACATGGACAGAACAAACCCCAAAGATATCTGTTTGTACAGGTTGTGGAAATTTATGTTGTGGTTTGTCTCCATGAGCATTAACCTGAGGCTAGATGACATAAAGACCTGAGACTCCTGCTGCCCCATTGCATTTTCTCCACTAGCATCACCATATTTTATTCATTGGCCCTGAGGCCAAGACATCAGATGTTCCCTGTTTGCTTGAGCATTCATTGCTTGTGTGGTGTCAGTGATAAATCATCTGGCTCCTGTTTGGTCCCTGAAATAAAAACTATGCATCCAATCTGCTACTGGGTTTTCTCTTTCAGAATTTATTCTAACACAGGTCATGATACACTCAGAATCAGAGAAAAATTATGCCAGGAGTGGACTGAAGAATGGACAGAACCATTCTTGAGTCTTCAACCAGCATTAAAGAGAAAAAGATTTGAAATACTTATTTGAAATTATGTTAGTGTGGGGGTCTGGATATAGATAACATAAAGGAGATAAGGCTCAGTGGTTGGAGCTGAGCATATATCCATAGTGCTGCGCTCCTGAACCCTATGCTGATTCAAAAATGGAAAAAGTAGATATGGTCATTTCCAGTGCTATGATGGATGTTCATAAGACCGTTTCAACTATTGCATCCTTTAACTTTAAGACTGCAGTGTCACCAACAGCTGCTTTTTTTTTTTTTTAATTCCAGAAGCTTCTGACAGTCAGCAAGGATTGTATCCAAACGGTCTCACTGAGTAGTAGTGCACAGTTTGTTCCAGCAAATGCATTATTACCTATTAAACATTTATACAGCAGTATGAAGTTAGACAAGGATTCACAAACATAAATAAGACCTGTGCTTTGCACTGTAGAGCTTGCAGTCTAAATCATGCCCAGACGATGACATACAGCACAGCTGCTTGTAGGAGGAAGGGTGAGAAATGTTTGAAGGAGAAGTGATTTCTGAGAAGATGGTGACTGGAGAAGAGGATTTGCAAGTCTAGGAACTAACAAATCAAAAGGTGCAAAACAGAGTGAAAATAGGTTTAGGAGGTAGTAAGGAACAGAAAAGAAGTTGTTAGTTATGAGATAAATTTAACATGAAATAGATTGGAGAATTCTCTGGTTTTACCACTTTCTGAACATTCAAGCTGGATGGGAGACTTTGGGTGGCTTTCTACCAACTTTCTCTGCATACTAGCAGAATGGAATAAAGTCTGTGGAAGTCTCTGTCTTGATGAGCAATTAATATAATTTCTTTGGTCTGCCCTGACCAAATGCAACACTGTTCCTTCAATACCTATTGATCTTCTGAGCTCTGCACTTTTTCCTTTTTCCTGAACAAGAGCTCCATATGCTCCACCTGGGAAGCTTCTTTTATTAACTGGGCACTTCCAGTACTGGATTTATTCTCTCTAGGTTCATTCCATCTGTGTTTCCTCTCAGCTTTCTTTCTTTTTTTTTTTTTTTTTTTTTCTTCTTACAGCAGTACCAAGGAATTAAAAAAACAAAGGGTTCTATAGATGTTTGTATTTGTTGCCTGGAGTCTGTCCTATAAGGGAGCTACAGAAAACACTGCGTGATGAGTCTAGTGAACTGTAGGGGAAGAGAGAAATAATGATATTATTATCTGGGGGTGGCTCTAAGCAAACGTGTCTAGGACACAGGTACTCTCTGGTCTGGAAAACCAAGCTGACTCCACTGTGAGAGAAAGAGTACGTAAAACAGAGGGTTAGTTGGTGTTGAGAAAGGAGTGGCACCTTCCATGAGCATCCATTTCTATTTTTCCTTCTTGCTGTCTGTTGACAACATCAGGAACAGCGGGGCTCCTCAGCAGCTTTGACACAGCCAGATCCATCATTCAGATGCATTCAATTTTGCCCATACTGCTGGGAAGCTTTTAGCCTGTTAAAACTAGCTAGTGCCAGTTCTTAGTAGTCCATACAAGTAATTTCATGGCAGTGCTGTGAAATTATGTAGGTTTCTGCCAATTTTGTTTGTGTTCCCTTGAGGTTTCATCTGAGATCTGGGCATGGTGCAAGTACGGTGAAAGACAATTGCCATTATGAGGAGGGTGCACTGTGAATGTACAAACTCACTATCTATAGCATTAATGTAGATTTTTGCCTTTTTTCGAAAAAGCAGAATATGAAGTGCCTCAGCTGAAGTCATGGAGAGAGACTCTGGATAAGGCTGAAAATGAAACTAAAGTCTTTGCCTGGGGCTTCTCGGTGCCTACGCACCCATTATGTCCCTGCTGCAAATCTGCATGTGGCATTTGGAAAGCAAAATTTTTCTTTGCCCCAGCACCGCACTTAATGACCTCAGACCATTACTCTTCTTTTTCCTTTTCCTCACCCCCACAGTCATTTTTAATACACAGCTGTCAGAGGAGTTACTAAACATTTGGCTGAATGCAGCAATTTTTATCAGAGCCCTCGCGGAATGTGAGAAATCACACGCTGGAGAGCTACTTGCACAGAGGCAGCAAATTCGGGAGCAAGCTGTCAGGAAAGGGACGTCCTGTCACCAGCTCTCGTACTCCGACACAGTTACCAGCAACGCGAGCGGCCGGTCACGGTCACGCCGTCCATCCTTCCTGGCTGGCTCTGCCAGCTCAAGTCCATTTGTGAGCAGTGTAACAAAGGGCACGGCCGGGGGACGCACAGGCAGCGTAGCTGCTGGGCACTCCCTGCCTGGGGCTGAGGCCAGCCTGAGGGCTTTAAAGAATAAAGTCCCTGTCAACAAGGACTCCGTGGACCATCTCCATGTAAGCCTCCACCCCGAGGGCTCTGACCCTGGTTTGGGCAAAACCTGCATGACTTTAGTTCTTAGTTTCACGTTTCTGGGTGCCTGGGCTCTCCTGCTCATCTGATCTCTTGGAAGCTGCTAGAAATTCATAGTCTCATCTGCTCCTTGTGGCAGGGCTGACTGACCAGCCTACGTGGTGCAGTTACGTGCTCCTTTGTAGACTGATGACACTTTCTTGGCCAAAGTGAGTAGTCCTGCTCAGAGAAACATAATATTGCATGGGAGGGGATGCACTCATCCTTCTCCCAACAAAACCTACCTCTGTGTAAGAGTAGCAGAAGTTGTGATATCGTAAAACTGGGATTACAGTATCAGTCCAGCTGGAGCGTGTTCCTTTTAGATTTGATTTAAGTAGCGTAAGCTTGTGAAACTGGCTTGAATTGGCTTGATATCGAAACCAATTTTGGAAACATGAAGCAGAGCAAAGGTAATTTGTGTAAAAGTGTAAGGCCACTGCAGTCGCTGGTGCCAAGGACAGACAGCTGGAGAGAGGGAAATGTCGCAGAGAAAGGGGATGGGGCTTATGAGGTATCTATAAACTGAAGATTTCTATCTCCAAATCACAGTTTAGTGGCAGCTAGAAAACAGGGGAATGAGGTAGAAGAGAAAGTGGCAAATAATGCAGATAATAAGTTATCTTGCTTAGCAAAACATTGCTAAGAAATAAAACTCCATCCCTGGAAGGAAAACAACAAATGCCACAGCTGAAGCTGATGGTCTGGAGGTGAAATAGGAACCAAAGGCTGTGCCAAGGTTAAACCTTTTTTCCTCCTCCCCACGTGTTATCACAGGGACAAAGACAGAGACTTGCTTTTTGCCTGTCCCAGAACCACGCTGGGTAGATTGATAAAGCTTCCACTATTTCAGGTTTGGATCTGAAAGATTGAGGAGATAAACTGTTACTTGCATGGGAACAAATAGGGGGATGTGGAGAAAATAAAGGGTGAAGCACATGGGAAACATCTACTCCAAGGAGGCATTTTAGAAATAAGCTTCAGCAGGGCAAGAGAAGCAGCTGGGCTGCTTGCAGGGGACCCTCTGAGCTGCAATGAGAAAGAGGAGAGGAGAGGAGGCGAGGCAGAGTTAGTGATAAGGTTTCAGCCAGACCCAAGAAACAGCAAGGACCCAGACTGCAACCTCCTGGCTGAGGTGCCTCTCTAGCCTAGACTGAAGGTGAAAAATTGGAGTGTCCGTGGGTAGTGCACTGCCTTTAACCCAGACCTAGCTCAGGGAGAGGAACAGGGCACTTTGGATTTGTGCTGGAAGCAAGGTAGGTGGTTAGCTTACAGAATGATTTATCAGAAGTGGTGCCTCCTCCTTGAGGAGGATCTTATCACCCTGTAATCGCAAGGGAACTGAGCTGTCTGGAGAACACCAGGCCATCCAAAGAGGGGTGGTGCTAGGTTAGGGCTTCCAGACTCTGCTTCTTGTTGTGCCATAGGTTCTTTTTGGGACCTTGACGAGCACTTAAGAGTAGATTCAGATGTTTGGTTCCAAGTCTTCAGAAGTTCCAGGAGCATTGCTCCAGACATGCAGACAGTCATACTTGTTCCCAAACATCTGTCTTACCTGAACCTGACTTGTTCTCTTGGCTTCTACTTTATTGCACCAAAATGTAAAAGATTTCACTTTAAGTTCTTCTGTGGAGCTATATTTTCATGACTAGTGTAAACTGATCCAACTCCTGACTAGCACTGGTGAGGTAAATTGGGAACTGATCCAGCTAAAAACTTATCCAGCAAATACAAAATGGTGCCTCACTGACACAGGGAAGCTGCTTTGTGTCTTCTCAAGCAGAAGAGATGCCCAGCTGCAGCTTTCTCAGAAGTGCTGATCAGTTTCTTGTATGTGACCCTGAGGCTTCTGGTACTGATAAAGGCTTCTGGATTAAGTAAATCGATGATCTGATCAACTGTGGCATCTCCTAGGTCCTTTTTTTCTGAAAAGTAAAAATTGTTCCCTACATTGCTAAAATTAAACTCTCTTTATTTCTCCAGTTGTCTGACTTCATTTTTTTTTTTTTTCACATTGCTTTTGGGAGGCTGATCCAAAGCCCACTGAAAGCAATAATAGGATTCATGTTACTGATAGCAGACTTTGGATCGGTAATAAATTCAGTTATTGTGCCTGGGGATTGTACTGTTTATACTCCACAACTCAGTCTCTATATCCCATAATGTATAATAAAAGATAAGTTGGAATAAAATTAATCCTATGTATCCAATTATCTCTTATTATCCCTTTGAATTTATGGGAAGTCTTCCTACACTTAAAGACCACAATTGCCCTAGAATTGATCTAATCCCTGTTTTCATAAACCTTTTTTGGATGAAAGCACCTCAAAGTGCTCTACAGCGACTGCTCAGGCCTTCCAGTACAAGTCTTTCTGTGGTTGTGCTACACCACCGTTCCCATAATGAGCCACGAGAAATGCAGTTGTGGGATTGGTTCCTTAGTTGTTGAAAAGAACTATCCACAAATGGACAGAGTTGTTAATACTGTGTTTTGGTTGTGACTAATTTTTTTTTCCAGCCTAGGTGGGCTGCAGAAAGGAAAACAACAAAATTTTCCATGAACCACAATAAAAGAAAGTTTTGCTTCCCTGGTGAGAAGAGCCACTCCCAAAGCAGAATGCTTTCGGGGCGGGTGGGGACATTAGCTGGAAGGGAGAGGCTTCATGATCCAAAGAACAGATTCAGACTGTCGAGGTGCTGTTCAGCATCTCTGATGCTTGGTTGCATGGCCTCAGCTCGCTGGATTTCTGAGTTAGGTCAATCTCTGGTTCCATGAAGCATATACTTTTTTTTTTTTAATGGATCCTGAGACACTTGAGCCCTCTGTGCTCAGGATGAATGTTAAAATATCCCATTGGACTTCCATGTTAATCATCTTCTATGGTGAAGAAGAATGCTGGATGTGGGCAACTTGCTGTTCTCTGTTGAGGAAGTGTTTATTTTTTGAAAAGATTGCGCTGCTGAAAGATGTATTAATATGTGTTAGGTTGAAAGTGGTGATTGAGAGTTTATCCCAAAGTACTGTGCTTAAAATCCAGGATCATGTCTGATTTTTAAGGAGCACGGTTTTGCTTGCAGATGCTAGTTAAGGAGCAGTGGCCCTTCATTATCTTTTAATTTCTGTGATGAGAGACCAGTTGGGATAGATCTTGTCCACCAATGGCCTTTCAGTGGTCTTTGTCTCTGTGAAAACACAAAGCTGTTTTTCAAGGTAGGCTATAGAAATGGCCTGAAAAATTCAAATATGGCAAAATATTGAAAAGATCCTATGATCCCCCTCATTATGTCATAGAAACAATGGATTAAAGCCAAAGTTAATAATCTGGGTATTGGTAAGATCACTGGGAATTTTCCTAATAGCATCAGTAGTAAATCAGTGCATGCCATTCCAGAACCAAAAGCTGAAAAGTCATTGTTTTGATACATTCAGCCATCCAGTCTGTTTATATTGCAGCTCCTCTCTCCCTCTCAATATTTAATTTGAAGTAGTTATGAATGTTTCTGGAAAGAAACGATTGCTGATGAAAACTGTAAAACAATGTGGCAAAGGAGGATCTTAAGTTTTAATGGCAGGATTAACTATGTTATGTTTTCAAAGCTGGAAAAAAATATTTTTCACTTTTCAGCTTTTAAATCCATTTTTTCTTTGAAAATCATTCTGTCCTTTCCCCGTCCCTCACCCGAATACCTTTGCTCTCCTTTCCTTTTCATTTCTTTGCTCTATCCAATAGAAGAGGGGCAGGGAGGCAACTGAACTGGTAGAAACTCACTGATATGCCAAACCTGTTTTATTACTTAAAAAAATAAAAATAAAAAATGAGACGATGAAAACTCCAAGGAACTGCACAGAAAATCTTATTGGGGTGCAGTTGCTGCAATAAATCATGTTAAGCTGCTTCAGGTCATAATGCAGGTATAATTCTTGTCAACTGGGCATACTGAAGGCAATCTGGTTGAACCCTCAGACACTGTAGTGACTCTCCTGATCTGTACAGGCCCATGTGTTTGAAGGCTTTGTGCTAAGGCACTTGTTCAGAAAAAAAACATCATTCACTGAACAACCATCTCCCTCTGTAACACCTGAAGGACTTCCTATCCAGCTCTTGAATTGTCACAAGTCTGCTTATTTTAGGAGATTTTGGTGGAGCTGCTGTATAAAGAGGAATGCCCATGGACGCAAGCATCCCAGAACAGGTCCCATCAGTGCGTTGAGCTCTCATTCATCTACTGAACAAAGTATCTGGTTGCACCTTGGCTGTTGTTTGGATAAACAAGAACCCAATGCCTTGCAGTTACATGAGTTACTCCATCAGTAATTTCCTTAATGTCTTCTGACATGAGGTGTAGTTGCAACTACATGAAGGTAACGAGATTTCTTCTGATCCCTTCTTGATTCCTCTTGATTTACCATGTGACTCTTAATTAAAAGAGGGAAAGAAAGGGGGAATGGGCGGAGATATCATTTTTAGTCAAGCCTTGAAGAAGGGAAGGTAAGAATGCATGTAGGAAAGGCAGATTGTCCCAAAGTGACTTTTAATTCTGCTGGTTCTCTAGCTGTGAGTACGTGGTAAAGGGGAAGAGAAAGGATGGACCTGTCAGGACACACTGGTGAAGGAGACTCAGGAGCACAGCTTGCTGCTGTGAATGGGTCAAAGATCAGGACCTGAAGATTGTTCACTAGGGCCTGTGCAGGAGGAAAGAGAACATCTCTTCTTGCTGTATCATCCCCTGCACTTGCTATGGAGGGGATGTAATGTGCTCTTCAGGATGGGTGAAGTGGCAGAGGACAGAATGAGGAAGCAGAGCCTTGTTTACATGGGTGTCTTCACCATTTCTCATGCTGTTAGCACTGAAACACTCAGAATTTTCCCGAAGGCTCTTTCAGTATAGGTGTGAAGCCTTGCACAGGAAGCACACACTTTCTGAGGCAGACCGAAAGGTCTGTGATTTGGTAGTTTCTGGTGACCGTGCTTCTTGCACGAGCATAAAGGCTGGACCAGCCCAGGATTTAGAAACCAACTTTCTCTTTGTGAGGCTCTTTTGCAGCTTAGAGGAACTATCTGGCAAAGGTGGTAGCAGAACTTTCTTTCGATATGAAAAAAAATCTGACAAAGAGAACAACAGTACCAGACCTTAGCTTGGATTGCTTACATGAGAAATAACCAAAAATAGGCAGCATTTGAATTCTACAGCGTGTACAGAAGGCAGTAAATATTTATCTGTCCTTTCCTTCCCTTTGAAATAAACACTAAAGACTTCACTGTCATTCAGACAATCTCTGTTTCTATACTAACCCAGCTCTTTAAGGGAGATGTCTATTTCCTATTACAACCATATAGAGGCCTTGAACTGAAATATTTTGCATGCTTTTGCAGGCCTACAGGAAACATTAAACACACAAAGACAGACAAACAGCTATTAAGCCCCAGTTTAGAACTAAGTGGAGAAGGGAAGCAGAATTTGTGGCTGCTTTTCTCAGACCCAGTCTGAAAAGGATCTCAAGTCAATTGGTTTATTTTGCATAGAAGTGTCTTGTTTCTCAATATTAATTAACACCAGCTGTTGAACCAGCAGAGCTAGTGGGCAATTACTCCTTTTGCCACACAGTGAATGCTTGGCTACTGCAGGTCTATTTTTAAAGTATGTCTCATTTAAAAAAAAAAAAAAAAAAAAACCACTTGATTGTACAGCTATTTGCTAGTTGCACCTATAAGAACAGTCATTACCCAGTGATCGTCTGCTTGCCTTACATTGAAAAATGCTAGCTAACAATATATAAACATCACATATGTATTTAAATTAGCTTTGATGTTAAATATCAGATTTCACTACCAGAATGCATTAGCTTGTGTTCTTGTAGGCAAAGGGATAGAGAGCAGAAAACAGGAGAAATGGCTGCTGAAATCTCTTATGGAAAAACTGTTGGTGAGAAGCTTTGCACATGAAGTAGTTACACTGGAGTGAGTGATACATCAGGGAGGAGACATATGCAGCAATGTGAAAAACAGGACACTTCAGGTGCTGCCTTCGAGGAAGTACAAAGTCACTTCAAGCCAACTTTTAAGGGTAGTATCCAACTGTCTCATTTTGGTTAGTAATCAAAATTTCAAAATAGTCTGATGCTCGGGGTCTTAATGTACATAGTTAATTCCCTGTCTGTGAAATGAACCTAATAATACTGATGATTTCCCATTAAGGACTGTAGTGAAAATTAGGTAAATGAGAATATAAGGCCACAGGTGTGGCCAGTGTTGCAGCCTTAGGGAAGGAATTAAATTAGAGGGTAAATGCAAACTGCTACTTCCCTCGAGGTATCCGGACTTTCTAGTAACTTGTGGTCAACAACTTTCCAAGAGTTTTAGCTTAGGATTTTTTTTTTTTTTTTTTGAATTTCATTTTTTGAGCTTGCTTACATAGCAGAGCTCCACAAGCTCCCATGGCAATGAGGTTTGCAATCTATTTATGTCCTGCATGAAAAAGTATTGTCTTTTGTTAGTTCTAAAACTTCTGCCTACAAATTTTTTTCAGTGCCCATTAGTTCTTGTGTTAGCAGAAGGAACAAGCCACCGTTCCCAGACTAGTGGGCTTGATGCCTTTCAAGATTTAATAGAGCTGTCTCATTTCCCCTCTGTCAACACCGTTTGAGACTGAAGAATCCTCATTTATTCAGTGTTTCCTCATCAAGAGACAGTTCTGGGGCTTTCATTGTTGTTACCACCTTCCTCTCTTCCTTATCTAGTTTTAACTTTGAGGTGCTAATCTATAAGAGGCACGCTATCAATTCTAACTGTTGCTATTCATGAATTAATACTTGCTGTTTGCTTGGGACTTCTTGGTGGGCAGTCATTCTAGATGAATTGGGTATTACATTACATGTAGGTGTAAGCCTTAGACAGTATACAGATACTCATACTAGTTCTTGCAGGGAGGAGAAGGGGGATCTGTTTCCCCTAATAAGATGTAATGATTTTGAAAATGGAGAGATGACTATCCAGTGTGTTATATTAATTTCTCAGCTGAGTTAGAGACAGAACTTTTTTCTTTTTCTTTTTCTTTTTCTTTTTCTTTTTCTTTTTCTTTTTCTTTTTCTTTTTCTTTTTCTTTTTCTTTTTCTTTTTCTTTTTCTTTTTCTTTTTCTTTTTCTTTTTCTTATGCAGACTAAGAATGAATTTAAGAAGAAAAGTTGTTTTTCTTATTAAGATTCCAGAACTAAACCATTTTACACCCAGGAAACTTAATCAAAAACTGCCTGGACATCCTTTTCCTTTCTACGGCAGCTGTTTCCACTCTGTATTTTAATGAGTGGGCTGAACTAAAACCTCTGGGGAAGGGCTTTCCCCTCCCCTCTTGGCATCCCTATGTAAAAGGCTGCACTACAGTATCGCGCTCTGTGCTTCTGTTGAATGAGTAAATGCCTATGGCTGGATAGCCCAGAGGAAGGGCTACATCATGTTCTCAGCTGGTTAAGCTCCTTAATGCAAGCTTTTTAAAATTTTCCTGGTGGTTCATCTGACGTGATTTTGGCTGCAAGAAGTAAGTATTTAAAACCTCAGAAGATTTAAGACCTTTCCAATCTCTTCTAAATTTTCCACTATAAATAACTTGTGGAGTATCTGTTGTCTTTGGAGGGAGATTGTTTGAATTATTTTATTTTACGTTTCCTGTTAGCTGTTTGAGTCTCTTCTGAATGATTTAGAAATTCCTGCCTAATGTTGCACGCTGAGATTCTTGGAGGAAAGTAGCTCGAATGGTGTTGTATTTGATGTGCAGTGGAAAGTATTGATTCCCTTTGACTGTATAACTAAATGGGACTTACTTATCTCTACAGATGTTGTTTCCAAAATACTTTTCTGAGTCTTCTTTTTCTTGATTCCTCTCTGCCAGCTGAGTGACTTAAAGAAAAAGAAAGCCTGGCTGTATAGTTTTATTCAATGTCTAATCAGTCACTTTTATTTGTGCTGAGAACATCTGCTTTGCAAGTTTCTGTCTGCTTTCACAGCAATACAATAATTTCTCTGTTTTCCGTATGCTTTCTCATACTGAGCAGAACTGAGAAAATGGTGAAAGCAGCAGTTCTTTTTTTTTTTTTTTTTTTTCTCTGGTTTTCCTTCGGCACTAGATTACATTCACTAAACTCAGCAAATAGCAGAATTCCCTCTGGAGTACTGGGAAGCAGCCCAAACTCGCTACAGTTGCGTTTTGCCGGACTATTCTTGTAGCAGGGTTTTCTTTTCTCTCTCGCTCTCTTTTATGGTGTGCTGAAATTCTTTCTGTTGTAACTGCATTCCTGATTGATTCCATTCTCAGATAGGCATCTCTTGCCTGTTACATTTCCCCAAATGAACATCCCGAAACAAAAGTAAAAGGGATGCCATGTGTCTAACTGCAAGTTCAAGTTGAGAAATTCTTAACTAAAGCTGGGAGTAAGATGAGCTCAACTTCAAGCCTTCTTAATAGCTGTTAATTTGGGGCTGAAATGATTGTCTTAATTTATCAGAAAATTGAGGCTGATGTGAAGCCTTAGAAACTAAGTTTCTAAGGACAGATGCAGGTCATTAGGGGAGTAGAATAAAACTGGAAAATGAGACTGGAGATCCAGCCCAGATATCAACCCCTGTTCCTGCCTTAAAGTCCGAGTGTCCACATACCCCACAGACTGGAACTTTTAAAATGAAAGGAATTCTCCTGTATTTATGTCAGCATAACCAAGAAAAGAATCTAATCTTAGGTCTCATTTAAAATGTTTGAACTGTGCTACTAATTACTGAGTCAAATCATCGAGTTTGAGGCTGGGCCTAAATGGTTCCAGCTGCAGCACAGCAATCTAGAACCAAAGCCAAACTTTTCATTTTAGGTAGACTTGGGTGATAGCTGAAGACTGTAACCCTGTCTCTTTCTCGTGATGGATACTGATTTCAACGTTTCCATTAGGTATATTTCATCTTCTTGCTTAGTAACTTATGGTCCTTTTGAAAGGCTGGAACTGTATTATATGATGTTGCAAACAAATGACTACCTGCTGCTGCTCTGAAGAGGCGTCCTGCTCACCAGCACCTTCCCAGTCCTCCCATTTGTGACTGGAGATGGCTGTTAGTGGTCTGAGCTCAGGAGGCTGAGCAGAGCTGAATGCTGTGCCTCATGTTCCTGTTAAGTTTTCCCAGATGATTTTCTTGAGATTTAAATACAAAGTTTGCTATTCCAGAGCATTCTGAGGCAAACAGTCCGACAGAGGCAGACATTTAGAGACAGAGACAGAACCCAGCGCGTGGTTGTTAATAGCTGTCAAATGACCTTGTAGAGAGCTTCCAGGCTGTTCTACAGGACGACTCCCCTTGTAAGGCTCCTCTGAGGTGACCGAATGGTCTCCCATTATGGAAAATACCATCTCTATTGGTATAAGCAAGACAGCTTACTGTCCTGTACAGCTATCAGTTCATGGCCAACGAGAGAGGATAACTGGGCACAGCAGCCTGGGAAGTCCAGCCTGCCTGTGGCAGATGAAAATTAGTTTTGGCAGTGAACTGGGGCTCACTAGGAGGAATAAGCCGAATACCTAACTCTGCTGCACATGCTGTGTGATCTCTAGCATGTTATTTGATCTATCTGCATCAAGTTTCCCCACCTGTGAATGTAATAATGCTTTATTTGTCTGTGTTGTTCATATCAGCTGTGAATTAGTCTGATAAGGACTACAGTCCTATACACACCTAGCGCTTTAGGGATGGGATTTGACCAAACCATTAGATACTGCTGCAATAAAAAATACTGAAATATGAAAATGGATTCTCTGAGGTAACTGCATCACCTGCATTTATCCATATACTAAAGATCTGCTGAAAGCTTTACTGGGGAAGAGTTGAATCTGTCAAACTGTTTTACTTCAATTTATTCCGGTTAATCCCTAGAAGTGAGATCTTGGTCTCTTATTTTTGATTTTAAGTTCTGGTAATATCTGAATGGAGGCAAGCACAGATTTGTGTTGAATGTCCCCTACTAGGCAGGCTGCAGTAGAGTTCATCACATGAATATGTTTTAATGTACCATTCTAAATTATTTTTAGATTCCATTGAAATCTGCTGGCTCTGTCTGTATGTGGTAAAGATTCCCTACGGCCAAAACTGTGTTACTCGGGGGTGTCCTGTTGTACAAGAAACCCCATACAGCCCTTGACTTGATTAATTTCTGAATTCCAAAAATTATGTGTTCTGAGCTCCCAAAACTCTTAAAAGACCTACTTAATTTTCACAGAGAATAAACTATGAGAAACAGAAAAGCCTCTTTCTTGTTTACCTCTCGTGAGAAGCTTTTGGCACTCAAATCTGTGCTAACCTGTTTTGCAGCTCACTCTCAGATGCCTCTTCAGAGTTTTCATTCTTACCCAGGGTCCTGATACTTTCTTTGTAACTTAATAATTGCTTTCAACTCCATCGTTTATGATGTTGAGGAAAAAGGAACACGTTGAAGAAATAATGGATAAACAGAACAAATTTGAGCGGCCCTTAATGAGAAGGGAGGAATAGGTAAAATATGAAAAGATTTGTAGAGAATATTGTTTAAATATATGATTTTCTGCATGATGTGTGTGACTTTTTAAAGATTATATAAAATGAATGTTCCTTACGGGTAAGTAATACTGATCCACGTAATCCATGAAGTAATAAAAAAGTATGGGTGGATTTTGCCTTCAGTGTACTCAGTATTCTCTTCAGTTTGTTCATGTTGTGAATCCTGTTGGGCATGGTTGGAGTGGGAGAGAACGTGGGGTTCTTAGAAGTGAAGTAATCATTAATGATGCCAATGGAAATCAAATGGCACTAGGAATCGCTTTGGACCAGTCTTTCTGTGTCATTCATCCCAAATGTTTTTCTAATTGGGCAAACACAGCCCTTCTGGTGGGGATCTGTGTGGCTGCAAATGCTGACATGGATCGGATTCCAGAATGAGGACCGTAGGTTGGGTTCACAGCAGGAGAACTGAAATCCAGACTAAATGCGTTTGAGCTAAGTTATTCTGGGTATACACAGGGGTAAGTGAAGTCTCTGCTCTTTGACAAATGCTGCTGTGGCATAAATTGGCATAAATGTTAGCCAGAATATTCCGGGAGCATATAGCAAGTAAATGTCAAAACTCTGCTGTTTTGGGATGGGGGGACTGAGTAATAAGTGCGTAGTTTTTACATAGTATCGATTTATTTATTTATTTATTTATTTGAGTGCTTGGAAGAGGGAGGCTGGTGGTTTTAGTCCTATTTTTTTAATTGACAAAATGAGGCACTGTGCTGTAGAGGAGTGATAGCAGAAGGCTGGGAATAAAGCTCAGATTTCCTGAATCCCAGTTCCTCAACAACCTCTTTGAGTCCCGCTGAATTATCTTGAGGGAAGAAACATCACGCTGAATTGTGATTACTTAGCAACACTCTGGGAGTATCCTAAAAGGTTTGAAAGTTGAATGTTATCAGAAAGTCTGTTTTTCATAAAGGCAAATGTGGCGGATGTGTGGATACACATCTAAAAATAGGGGGGGCGGGGGACCACAACTGATGATTCTATTTGCATATTATAGTAGTACCAGGAGCAGGATATTGTCCCTGCTAAATCCCACATGCGTATGGGTAATGTCATTTGGTTGTCTAAGCTTCCACACAACATCTCCTAGGTCTTTCCTCAGCATATTTTTTTGTGTGTTTTTTCTTCTCCCCTGAAATGTCTGTCTTTTTTTTTTTTTTTTTAATAGGGAAGTTGAAGATTGCTGTAATGCTCTCTCCAATAAGACAAGTGCTGTGAGAAGAAATTGTAACTTTAAATTGTTAGAGCTTCTCATATGATCAGCCACTCCTAAAAATGGCAAAACATCACTGTTTCATGCACACTGAGGGGTTGTAAATAAGAAACTATCCAAAAATACCATAGTTCTTGGCAGGGACTATAATATTTGGCAGGAAGTTTGTCTGCAGATAACACACAAGACTACTACTTTAAACATTGCTTTCTTTTTTTCTTTAGTAAGATCAAAAGGTTTCCCACAGTTTTTGGCATAATTTGTATTTGAACTGTTTGGGGCACGTTGTATGTAATTAAGTTTATAGACTTGTCCAAAACCTCAGATTGTCAGCTCCTACACATAAATGGCAACTCATCTATCACATCTTCGGTAGCAAGGGGGAACAGGCTGTCTCAGAGCCATTTAAAATGCTTTGCTTTCATATTTGCCAAGTTCTTTTATTCTCTGTAGGTTTTAATGACTCAGACCTCTGAAATCTCTTCCATACATGGTTAAAGTGTAACCACTGGTTGGAGGTGGAGGGGGAGGATGGAGGGAACAACTTACTAAACTGATAGTTTTAAACAAACTTGGGTGGTTTTCTGTAAACAGCATTTTGGTCCTCTCAAAGTCAGATATGTATGTTCACATACGGGGCATCTCAGCCTTAATCATGCTGGAAGCTGGTGGAAATAAGTCCATATGCAGTTAATGTCGTGTGTTCGCCTGTAACGAGGGTAGCCAGCCTCAATCCTCCATCCAGGCCTGTCTGAGCAAGGAGCCTTTTCTGAGGTGGTGCTTCTACAGGATTCCTTCAGCTTTTCTGCCTTCATCCATCTTTTACTCGCACCTTAATGAAATAACTTTAACACCATCTTCTTCTAACAACGTGCACCTTAGTGCAGACAGCACTTCTGAGCAGCTTAGTAATGGATGGGCAGCAGGACTATCAGGTCAAATGTTTTGCACCTATTTCTGTTTTTAAAATATCCTTGAAAATAATTAAAAAATTTATGTGCGACTTACTGAGCACTTTCCAAAGCAAGAAACATATTCCAAAGGGCTGGTTTGGTCTAGTGCTCACTTACATCAGACAGAGTTGTCAATTCTCTCTGTTGCAAGCCTGTTGTGTCATATTGGTCAAATTATCTAGCTGTTGTGGGTAGGATTTTCAAAAGCATACAGCACAGTAAAATCTGATCCTATTCAAGCTGATGGAGGCCTAATTCTTGTTTCCAGTAAGGTTTCATTATGCTGCTTGGCGAGGTCAGGAGGATCCTTGAAACTATGCTTTTTGCTCTGCCAGAGGGGTATAAAGGGACCCCATGCAAATGCAAATCTGGCCCTGGCAAATTTTCCATTGACTTCAGTGGAAGCAAAATTAAACAAATGCAGCAGCTTTTTTAAAAATTTCATTTTGTTCTTCATTCCCCAACTGTTAAAATAGGCCTAATAACGCATACTTACCCCATACAATTGCAGTAAAGCTAAATTAATGTTTGCACAGCCATTTGAAGTTGTCTGGTGCTACGTGAGTGTCAGCTAGCAAGACCAACTTGAACTAATTCATCTGCTAATCACTGCAAAGTGTGTATGGTATTCTTATATGTCCCTGAGAAACGTGCCCAAATTCAAGTAATTTAGTTTTATTAAGAAAAACAAAGTATTGATTATGAATTGGAGAGCCCCAGGTGTGGTGTGGACTTATGGTGTGCAGGGTTTCTGTCGTGTGCTAACCATGCTGCAGGTCACAAGACTTAATGAAAGCCAACTTCTTTCTGTCGTAACACTACAACAATCTATCATTTGCGCATGGCATTTTGTAACAGATCCTTGCTAAAGTTCAGAAAGATATGAGGATTACTGTCTTCTAAATGCCACGGGTATTTTGCAGATAGATAATAAAGCATTTTGTTACTGAAATGAACTGCCTTTTCTTCTCCTGTTGACATTCTGAAGCTCAAATTAATACCACGCTCTGTAGCTCAGGATAACATCACTCAATTTCTATTAAAGTGCTAACAGTAAATAAAAAAAAATGTATTTTAGGATGTTCTTGTTGCATGATCTGAGGCAGTTAGGTAAATTAAGAAACTGCTATATTAAGTGTTGATTTAATAAGAACACAGCTTGACATACAAACACATAGTAACAGATGCCTGCAAACCCTGTGATTGCAAGAAAAATCCTTGCTTACATAAGTAACTGCTTTGCTGTCTGTGGAATTGCTCATGGAAAGGCTATTTGTGTACGATGATGCAAAATCAGGTCCTAAATACAGAATACACCATGGTTATTCTGTGGAAATGAGGGGCTACTTTGAGGTGTAGGGCTTTTGCCTTCTGTCTAAATAAGTGAGTATGGTGCAAAATTGATCATGATCTAAAATGTTACTTTGGGAAACATCTCATTC
Source organism: Anseranas semipalmata (assembly GCA_013399115.1). Lineage (NCBI taxonomy): Eukaryota > Metazoa > Chordata > Aves > Anseriformes > Anseranatidae > Anseranas > Anseranas semipalmata. Next base: position 893,136 of record VXAA01003156.1, read on the forward strand.
CATTTCCATTCGTTAGTGCTGTCTCTGGATGTACACAATCAATAATGTACTTAAATCTTTCATGGACTTAATCTATATTTCCTTGTCTTGGTGGTATACTTAGTCTCTTTCAACATTTGAATAAATAGGATCCTCCAGAACAGATTATTAAATACAGCTAATAATATTGACTATTTCTGGAGTGCAAACTGACTTACAGTTAGGAAAAAGTAACTGTGGTTTGTGAACACAGGTGTAGTAAAGCATGCTGGAAATGGGTAAATCAGTACTTTTCCAATAACTATGTAGGTAGCTGAGAGGACTCCTTACCATCTCTGATGTCCAGTGCAGCGTATGCTAAGCATCTTTTGTCTAAATGCATTATAGCCCATCAGCTGCAATATTTTGTAATGCATACAGCTGTCCAGATCCCCCAGTACTCCAAAGAGGCTGTATCCAGAGACCACCAGTGATGAGTAGCCATCTTTAAGAGTAAGGCTGTAGCCGGGGCACAGATTTTCTCTGGGAACCTAGACCCAAACCCTGCTTTTAAGAAAAGGGCCCTGACCTCACCTGTGTCAGCAGAGAGGGGTGCCACCACTTTTTGAGTCTCATTTGAGCACTCGGCTGCACAACCCGCATGGGATGTTTGGGAAGGTGAAAGGGTTGTGAAATTGCTGTTTTTGTGTTCAAGACCTAATGCTTTCACCAATGAACTGTGTCATCTGGCATCTGATTAGAGATGTTATGGGATCCCAAATATTCCATCATAGGCTGGCCTATATTTTAAGTACAACCCTATTTACAGTCTGGAATTGACACCTTCAGCTGTGGTATTTGCACCAAGTGTGGTTGGGTCCAAAAAACATCTCTGCCAAAACACAAACCACAAGTTTAAAACCCACAACTTGGACACTACCTAACTACGTATTTACTGTTCTTGTGGGAAAAGAAAACTGCTCGTCTATGCAGTGTTTCCTTTCATTTTGTAAAGGATTAAGCATGTATACATAAGAGGGAACAAGGGAAGCCCTGCAAGGAGGAGCTGCTGCCTGTGTGCAGTGATCTAGATCTAGCTAGTTGCCATCATCTCAACTGTTACCACCTGGGCCTGTGGCAGAGGGTTTATTGCTGTGTTTGCTAAGGTGAGGTACATCTCTTAACCACCCGGTTCCCAGGCTCTTTCTGTAGTTGGCAGAGAAACCACATGGCAGCACTTTTCTGATTCATTCCAGCTTGTATGCCTGCCTTAGGACAGGATGACTTGTCCTCTGGAAGCTCTGGTCACTTGCCATTGACTGCAGAGGTAATGGTCTAAATGCCTGACGTTTGGCTAACTCTCCTTAGGTGAAGTGGATCCCGTCATTACTTATCCTTAAAGGATTGTTTATCCTTTGTGTTTGCGCATGTGGAAACGTCCATGTTTAGAATCAATGGCATCGCTATTTGTTTTCATTGTTATCGTGAGTGAGGATTATGTTTTACAAAGTTCGTTTGCAAGTCATGCTTTGGCAACATTTTGGGGGGGAAAGGGGTGTGGATTCCTGCTGCTAGAGAGCACAGAGTAGCTGATCTTGATGGGAAATAAGAACTAGAGGATCACAAAAGATAATTACACCTGCAGCAGTCAGCAAGATCTGAAGTTTCTGAGAAATTAAAAAATGGAAAGTTTAAGCCTACAAATGTTTCAGGTGTGTGGTATGTTTTGTGGTTATTTAGAGCTGAATGGGATTTCACCTTTTTGCATGTGTGAAGTTGTTAACCAGGAATAAACAGTTTTGCTCTGAACACGTCACATAATTGTTGTGAAAACTTACTGTTATGAATTTCTGAGGTCTCTAGTATTCTGTCACTGCGTTACTTTATTCCATGTGGCTCTTAAACTATCCCATAAATATTCTTATTGTAGGAAGGGCCATCCTTGTGATGGTAGTGTAACTAATATTTATATTACAACAGCAGTTAAAAGAGGTGATGCTGAGCCTATTGTGTAAGGTGCTGTGAGATAATACCTTTGCTTAAAGACAATATTAAACCAAAAGTTGCTATACCTTTTGTTTCTTGTTTTACCTTTGTATCTTAACAGTGTGGGGGAGAAACTCTTCAGATTTACCTACTGGTCTTTGTGTTGAGTAAATACTTTGTAGGTTGAAAAGGAAAAACTGCAGATCTGTGTGAAGATGAAAACAGAATGCATGCAATGTAAGCGTAGCTCTGTTCTAGCAAAGAACAGAAGTATTTGGAGGAAATTAGGTACAGAGTTGAATCTGTCTAGCAAAGTGCAGCGGCACTTGCATAAGTTGTTTGCCTCAGAAGCCATCTGCAACTGCAGTTGTTTACGTGCTTAAAGTTGCGGTAATACATAATTCTGTTTAGTGACACCAATCATGTGCACAGAGTTAAATAGCTGCAGGAGTAAATCCTAGTTTTGTAGGTTTTGTTTAAACCTGGACCTGCTGGAATCCAAGCTATACATGGGATTCCTTAATAAACATCGTGTGGGGAGACCCAGGTTTTTGTTTTGGCACAGGGCTGGCATTCTGTTTGTTTTCATTCTATCGGGGGTGGGAGGAAAGAGGTGCAATAAGATGCTGTCTGTGCATGTCTTCTCTTTTTGGATTGATAGGAAAAAAATAATACTAGTTTGATTGCCAAACACACTCAATTCCTTTAGTCACAGGCCTCATGTATCATGGGCAGAAGTAATGGCAAATTCCACTTGCTGTCTGCTGAGCTGCCTCACTCTGACGTGACCCGAGCTGTTTCCTGGTGGTGCAAGTTTGGATAGAAGGGGCTGTCGTGCATGTGTGATGAGCTCCTCTTCGCAAGGTACTGGGTAGCTAGCCTGGGGGAGACTTGTGTTCACTCCTGGACCAGTTTCAAGATGATGTTTCAGTGGGATGGTTGTCACATGGATGACTCGGAAGAGAACCGCTCTCTAACTTCTTCATTATGCTGTTTACGCGCTTCTCTTGGCACATCTGTGGAGTGTGTCTGTTGAAGGGTGTCACGCTTCACTGTACAAGCTTATTAATTAACTCAATGTCTTGATTGTAGACATGAAGCCCCAAATCCCATTGGTTATTTAGAGCAACAGAGCCTGGAGAGGGCTTGCTCTATTATTAAGGATTCCCTTTGTCATTTCGGGAGTCTATTGGCAACTGATTACACTGTGGACTTGGTTCACCGGCTGTTTGTGATTTCATGGAGGACTTTAGAAAAATTGTGCTTCAATTTCTGCATCAATGGAGTGGGAGCAACACTTGCATAGTCACAGCAGTAGGGACTTCTCAGCTTAGAGTTGCTATGAAGTTGAGATGACATATGCTATAGAAATGCAGCATTTTTCTTTCTCCTGACTGAAATGCAGCATTACCATTCCCCTCACGCTTCTCGCTATGAGAGTGTGCCAGGGCTTTTGTACCGATAGCGGTTCTCTTACTGCCTCATAGGGCAAGTTCTTGCTGTTTTTAACAGCATAGTTTCCATTTGTCATGACAGACTGTTTCTAAGCTTTGCTCATAATTTAGGGCTGGATTATATCACTTTATTTGTTTCTGTAGATGCTTTCATCAGAAACCAAATCCAGATGCAGTGGGTTGGCAGTAGATCAGGTTGAACTACCCAAGGTTTTGCTGAGACTAAATAAGGCTTAAATATTTTCGTTCTGTTTCCTCTTCACCTTACTTATCATGCTGGCATTGACAGAAGCAAGGCTGCTTTCCTGAGTGTTGATCACCCTTCTGCATAGTCAGTAAGTGCTGTTAGCAATGTTTAAAATACAAGTGACTTGTTGATGCAAGAGAGAGACAGGGGTTTGAATTGCTAACCCTCCTTGTTTTGGCAAACCTATTAAGATGTCAAGTAGCTCGTATGGTGGACAGGATTGTGAGACCTGCAGTAGCACAGTCCTGACATTTGGAGCTGGCAGCCAGCCCTGAAGGTAAAAGTGCACTCAGTCTGTTCTCACAGTGATTCTCCTAACAGGTCTATATCTGGTAATAGGCTGCTGCTGGCAATTTGCATGGTAATTCAGACTAATTGCCAACAGTGTTGTCACCTGTCACTAACAATTTGTAATCAAATACTGCCTCTCTGCAACTCTGTAATTACCATGTCTGTTATAAGATGTGCTATAACATACCATGTTCAGTAAAGAGCATTGTTTTAACTTTTGCCTTCTGCTTCCTAAAGAGCGTTGGTGGAAGCCAGCTTTCTGCAAGACGTGGCTACCTCCGGCCTGCAGGAGTCATCCTTTGTTTCCTGTGCACGGGAGCCAGGGGTGAGGGATGGCTTACACCCAGAGGAGGGTGTGTGACAATACTGCTTTAGGGGCACTGATACCCAAAAAGCCCTCATGGTGAGGCAGTTTGACTTTGTCATTCTTTCAGAATAAAAGCCACAATCTCCAGCCCCTCAAACTTCAGTCTTGGAGCAATAGAAAGTGCTGTTCTGATTCCCAGCAGTTGAGTCAGTAAAACAGCATGACTTGGCTTCTAGTTATAGAAGAGGTTGGGGAAGGCTGTTGCTTGCCAAATATGCAAAGCGTTTGTGTGATTTATTTCAGCTAAGATGTGAAATACATCCCACTCAGCCTGGGCTAAGGAGGAACCCTGGGGCTAGCAAAGTGCAGAGACTTGAATGGCAAATAGAGATTGAAAAAAGCTGTGGACCCTCAAGGAGATGCCTCATCTCCTGCCTGCTGGAGGCCAGCCTCTGGTCATGAGAGCACAACCTCTGAACTGAACCCCTAGAACAGCTCTTTAATGTGATGCAGTGTAAAGATGAGGTTCATCGTAAGAGGAGAGTTCAGACCTCTCTTGCAGAAGAGCCCCTGTAGTGTTTTGTTCAAAGGCAGACACTATTGGAACTTCCTGATGCAGTTAGGGCTTGTTGCTACTTTTCTGCTGATAGGGAGATCTCTAATTTGTGATTCAATTTAGTTATGCATAAGGAAAAGATGTCAACTGTTCTGGTCTTGTTTCCTTAAAGCTTATTAGCAGAAACATCTCAAACATTGCAAGTTAATTAACTGCAGATGCTATTTAGTTACCACTATTAAATCTGTTGTATCATCATCTATATATGGACTTTTATCTTCTGAAAGCTGTAAGTTAGAATTTGTCCTTTTACTTAGCTTAGGCTTGTTGAATACTTTCCCATCAATTATGCAAATGACAAGGCAAATAAAACAAGCCAGTATACGTCCAAATTTGGTTTACAGAAGTTACTGGAATAGAATTTCTTAGTGTTTCAGAATTGTCTCCTTCCAGTGACCTCAGCAAGGTCACTTTTCTTCACAGTGAGGGTGACGGAGCACTGGAACCAGGCTACCCAGAGAGGTTGTGGAGTCTCCTTCTCTGGAGACATTCAAAACCCGCCTGGATGAGTTCCTGTGTGACCTGATCTAGGTGTTCCTGCTCCGGCAGGGGGATTGGACTAGATGATCTTTCAAGGTCCCTTCCAATCCCTAGCGTTCTGCGATTCTGTGATTGAGCAAATCAGTCAGTCGTATTTGGAAGATCTCATCCTGTACCACTGAGATAATTCACTCTCACATATGCAGTCTAAACTTCATTAAAACATGTTTAGTCACTGACCTCTTCACTGAGCGCATGGAGCGTTCCTCTTTCCTTGCTCCTGCATGATGATATTCTGATAGCAAAGCAGGAGGGGATTAATTTGTACAAGAAGTTGGGTCCACAAGAAGAATGTATCACTGGTACACTGTGACAGAAATATGTATCCTGTGAATGTAAGTTATGGAAAAACTGCACCTTCTGGGCATTGATCACTCTACCTCCCTCTTTCTCGAGAAAGAAACAGCAGGATCCCAGTGCATGGATGTAACTGCACTGACACAAGCTTGGTAAAATTGGTCATGGATCTTACTTCATATCAGCATCTCAGCAAATTGACTTTCCCTTCATCAGCTCCCTCTCTTTTCAAGGGTCCTGGTCTTACTCCTGTTGCGATAAAGATGAAGCTCTTTGTTTCTCTGGTGTGGGGCTCAAGAATTCACTTACGTACACATGCCTAAATGTTTTGCTACGATGAAGCCTTAGGGATCTGCAACTATACTTCACCTGGAAATCAATAGATGTTTTGCTATAAAGTATGTAGGTTTGAGTCCTGAGCATAGAAGGCTTATCATAATTGCATCATCTGCAAACCAAAGAGGTGTGGTAAGTGCTGCCTCAAGGGGGCTGTGCAAAGCTGGGGACCCGGCTCGGGAATTCTTCTGGTATGGAGGCTACTAGCTTAACAGACAGACTGTTCATACAGTTACTTCCATGGAGTGGGTGTACCTTGGTGGTCAAAGCAGTACATAGTGCTTTGAACTGTTAAAGCACCTCCTTGGACCTGTTTTATTGAGCTCTGGTTGGAAGGAAAACAAAAACAAACAAAAAATGTAGAAGTGTCTGACTCAATAAAATGTAGGAAAGGAGGAGAAAAAATTTAATAACTAGTGTGAAAGCTTATTCAGCTTCTCTTGGCATGGGACACAGTTGAGAGCTTCTATACCATATGCGAGCCATGGAGAGTTTAGAATGAAATAGTTCTCCTTCTAAGGTCTGAACATGTTTCAGAAGTAAAATATGTTAGCCATGAGCACATGTTACAAATGAATGTATAACAGTTGAGCAGAGTCACCTTCATTGTTCACAGGCCATGTAGGTTTTAGCAGCTGAGTAACCAAGAACTGAGTCTGTAATGCTGGCTGTCTGCTGATATCAATCTTTGGAATGGGAATATCTTCCTAACTCATTCCAATCCTGTCATGCTGGAGCAGCCCTGTTTGCTCTGATTACAGGGAAATGTGATGGAACAATGCTGGCTGATGCCTGCAAAGAACAGAAGTACAATGCAGTGGAAGTTCCCGAGGTCCTGGCAGTTCAGCTAATGGACATTGCATGTCTTGCGGTTTGCTAACTAAACAGATGTTCAAACACTTACAAAAAGACAAGTAAGTACCTTGCTCTTTTTAGGACAAAACTAATAATGTTTGAACAACTTGTTGAAAATGTTTTGGCCAAGCGTCATTATAACTAGCCCAGTTGTGTTATAATAAAGCCAAGCTCCCTATTATCTGAATGGATGGAAGGGGAAAAAAAGTATTTCTCATCGCATTATGGGCTAGATGTGAAGAGTTGAGTTACAGGTCTTCTGAAACATAGGCCGCTTTTACTTTGAAGTCATATGCAAAAGGTCTGTCAGACCCTGCTATTCAGATAAAATTGTCTGCTTGGGCCAAAGCATTCTCCACTTTTGAATGTGTGGCCGGGCTCTGCTTATCAGCCCCTTGGCTAGGTCAAGCGAGCTGCTTATGTGGGGAGTGTTTGCTAAATTCCCTGCCTTTGTTAAAGGGAGTGTAGGATAATGGGTGGATGAAGAGGATGAGAAGAGAATTTATCCTTTTTCTGTTAGTATACTTGTTTCTGCACAGCACTGATGTGGTCTAGCTTGTGAAGTTCCATGAAGTCCAAATAGTCATTGAGTATGAAGAAGGGGAAGAAGGTCTGCACAAGCTCTGGCATAGGGTTAACAGAGAATTCATCTAACCAAGATGTGGTCTCATAAATGGCAGCACTGTCTCAGACAGAAAATGTTGACTTGGATTAAATGTATAAACATTTGCAAAGACATCAGTAGGAGAAGTAGAATTTTACTCAGCACTGAATAAGCAACAAGCTGAGTTTGATCTGAGTGTTCAATGTCAGAAAAGTTAGACTTGCATGTACTTCTCAGATTTTAACACATTTTCTTGTTTTAAAAATGGAACAATGTCACCTCAGAACCATTTTGCAAATCACAGGAGTACTGGATAACTTTCTCTTAGCCCTGCAACGGTATCCTTCCTCCCTTTTGAAATTCTGTGACCATATTTGACTGTTTTGTCTGAGCTATCCTAGACATCTCTGTTGCTCTTGTCAAGCACATGGTTTAGTCGTCTCTTGGCTCCAATTTGTAATCTGGCATATCTTTTGTCTCTGACTTTTTTTTAATGATAAGTATGAAAAGTTTATAGTTCATTTGAGTATTTGTGAGGTGCCCTCATCTCTCTAATATTTAATGACCATATTAGGGAAGCTCTGAAAGCCCAGAAAATCTAGTTTATAGAATTAGTTCTGAAAGTTTAGCATGCTTGGAGAATTTGAAAAACAACTTGACTTAACGGCTTGCGTCTGATACAAAGCTGTAAACAAGAGGAGAGTAATCAAAGCTTGGCTGATTCACCAACATGAAGATTTCAGTATCTCATGGGAAATACAAGAAACATCCAGTTGTTTAGGTTCATGGGTAGCATCTATTCTGATAAGTGACCTCTTGGAGTAGGTACAAAGAAAAGTACATCATGCTGTTGTACTACTCTTTCACCATCCCAAGTGACACCCCTGAAATGTTGGGGACCAACGTAGTGGTGTAGAATGAGAAAACATTTGTGTTGTGGTTATAGGTTTCTTGTAGATAGAGGAAGTTCTGTGAGGTGTTCTGCACAACCTGAGCAGGTGTGCTCTATTCTTAACTGGATTATAGTGGTATCTCCCTTCCCGTGGGATATTTACTTATGAAATGTATCTGCCTCTGCATTTTGACAGAATCCTAATGCGTAGAAGAACCTTCAGTGGACTAACAAGGTTGTCATGGTTAATCCATTATGATATGGATAAAAATCCACTGGATTTTTAAAAGTATACCAGGATTTTCTATGCCATTTTTATTTTTGTTTTCTTCTGAGCCTTCGATATGTTCTTCAAGCTTATTTTTCTGTAGCCACAAAGAAGGCTGAGGTTGTTACATATTCATGTGGTTCTTCTTAAAACTAGAAATTAAGAAGGCAAGCACAAGAAAAAAAAGAAATAACCCCGTAAGAATGGCTATATCTGCTCTGCAAGGTGATGGTGCTGTTACTGTGCTCCTCTGCAGTAGAAGTACAATGCTGACTTTTGCAGAAAGTGCAGGTAGTTGTCAGCTCTGGAGGATGGTGCTGACAGCTTGGGCCTTCAAAGGTGATAAATAGGGTCCCTAAAGGGAAGCAAGTCTTTAGGAATGTGAGAAATAAACACTGCCTAGGCCTCATGTATATTTACATTAGAAATACCTATATGAACACTTAATTGATCTCACCTGGGGACCTGGAGCTGCCTGTCTTGTAGCCGGAGCACAGTGCTAACATAGCTATGTAGCAGCTAGCTCTGGGCTTGTTCGTGCCTCTGCGTAGCCCTGCATTGTGTTGAATACACATTCACAGAACACTTTTTTATTTAGTTGAAATCTAATATTCCTGGTAACTTCATGAGCTGCAGCAGCTCAGATTTTACAGAAAAACGCAGCTATCATAGGAATTGCAGCCCAAACACAACAGTTGGCATGACTGGGCCTTCTGTATTCAATTCACATCTGACTTGCAGCTTCTTACCCTCCTTTGACCTCACAGGGAGGAAAACCCTCCTGGGAGAAGGGTACAATTTCTGTTTTGTGCCCACGGCGGTGTAAATTGTGAAAGGAGTTGGACCCAAGGGGAGCTACTGCTTAGACTCTTATGCCGTCTTTTCATAGAGCTTGATATGCTCTTCTCGTGTTTCTCGAGTCACAGCTAAGCAAGGCGTGTCCTCCTGGCATCAGAAGAAAAGGACAGAACTTCCTGCCATACATTCATGGAAGACAGATGGGAAAACAATGTCTTCTGTTAAATTTAACTCTCCCTTTTCTTGAGCTTTTGCAGTTATTGGATATGTTAGGCCTCAGTGCCAAGAGACTGAAGAAAACCTCTGATTTTGTACAGGTTTGCTCTTATTTTTATTGATGTCTGGCAGCTGGCAGGATGCAGCAGCAATCTGAGGCACTTTCTGCTCCGTGCCTATGCATGGGGGAACGATGGAGCCCAGCTGGGAGTTCCTAAACCCAGCACAGCCAGGAACACCAGCATCATCCTGCCCCCAGAGTGCTTGTGCAACCATCAAAGGGAAGCAGTGGCTTCTGAGAAATGGCACCAAGTATTTCAACAATCATTCTACTTGGCAGCATTTCAGCTTCTTATTTTGATACTCCCCTCCCTTGTCCTTTGATACTGTAGGTCTTTGCATTAAAATAGGATCTGTTTCCCAAGAGAGAATGCCCAGAGCACGCTGTGAAGTCATGTGCTTTAACTGTGTCATACTGACACTTCAAATATTCTTGAATCATCATGTGGGCTACCCCCCGCCCCAAATGAAGGGATTTCACTTAAAGAATCACAAGGGTTTTTTGTTTGTCATGAAAGAATATACGTTAGAATAACTTTTATTTGCCTCATGGTTTCTGATCAATTCTGGTTCAAGTTTTTCCCTCACCATGTCAGTAACTCACTGTGTTTGTTGTGGGGAGCTGTTTTTTCTATTTATTTTAGTTGAAAGCTGAGATTCTCATGCAATCATCTCTTTCCATCAGGTGAGGCTTTGTGAAAACATCACACGTTGTAAGATCTGACAACACCATACTAGATGTGCAGTGCCCAAGGGTGTATCAAACTGGGAGATGACACTTTGTGCTGTGCCCATTTGTAACTGGGAGATTTTATAAGGTTTAGAGGAGATCTAAACTGCTTATGGACAATTCTGGACAGGTTCAAGCTTAAAGAATCCCCCAGGAGATTCTTTATTTAAAGACTGAATGTCAGAGCTATGCGAGAAGACTTCAGTATTTTTTGCAATGATATTTTGGAACTATTTCAATTATTAGAACAGGGGAAGTTAAAAATCTGGACTGGTCTTTTAGCACCAGGGCTTTGCTGACAACAGGATGTTTTTTAAAGCCACTTCCCAAGAAATGAGTCTGTCAAAGTCTGTGCGCTTTGTGGGGGTCTGAGTATGAAGACCAAAGATGGAGTTTTTGGTCTTCATCTTCATTCGTAGCAGTGGACTGAGTCATAGCTGGGGCAGGTTCTAGGGGGAGAAAGACTGTTGATCTAAAGTAAGCAACTTGCTGCAGTGCTTGTTAGCTTTCCAGCTCGCTGGAGGAGTAGAAGTAGCAGTTGCTGTACCAGACAGAGCTGCAGGCTTTCTCCTTGGCATTGGCACAACCCAAAATTTTTGAGGAGAACTTGAATCAGTGCTCCCCCAGAGTCTGAGCACCTATCTCACACGAGACCATTTAAAGGCCAAAGGGGATTTTTCCATCCTTTTTATTTCTGACTATGGCTTGGAAATGCAAACTTTGCCTGAAGGTGCAAGTACAGGACTGCAAATTGCATAGAGAGCAATGTCTGTGGGCTGATTATTTGTGTAACTCTTCATGTAGCTCTCCCAGCTGTGGGTATTATTTATGCTAATAAAATTGTTTAATCCTTTTTGAAAGCCAGTGCAACTATAGTATTCCCTCCTTGCCCTGTGGTAATAAATTCCTCAGAATGATTTTATGCTGCTTTATTATTATTTTTATAAAAGAATATCTGCCCTTTTATAGCATGAAACAGGATAAATCAGCACGTCCCAGTCTTCACAATTATTCATTCATTGCTTTGCTTGTAGCCTGAAATCAATCAGCTTTTCTTCTTTGCTTCTATCTCTTCCAGCTAAATATTCCTCTAATCTTTCCTTATAACCTCAATGTATGTTTGCTGCTTTTGGTCTCTTTGAGCATTAATTTGACTCAGCTGCCTAATCTTTCAAAGTTCCTTGGTATTATTTAATTATACACTGGTTAGTGAGTCAGGTTTTCTGGGTGGCTGCTCCGAGAGTCTGCCTGGTCCTGCTGCTCTCACCTGGAGCACCGCAAATCCCAGCCCAGGCAGTGATGTGTCCCCAGGTGTTCAACAGCTTCAATGTACCTGCTTCAGCCTTCGCTGTGGCGAGCCTAATTTTCCATTTCTCACTTTCTGTGCTTGAAACAAGCAGGAATCATCTTAAAACGTGTTTGTGGTGCAGCAGGGAGCTCCATGGTCCAGCAGCAATCGTAGCATCCTTGAAACTACTTCCTGCGTTTCCCCCTTCGGTATCTTGTAGCAGTACCCTGCAGTATGTAGTAGCTGTAACCCTGCGTGCTCTGGCCAAGCACCGATCCTCTGAGAGCTGCTCTTCAGTCTGTTTTTAGACTCCTTGAAAGGCCGCCTCAGCTGGAGGTGTTTCTTGGTGAGTTTTCACCTGTTCTAAGGATGCCTCGCTATTAGTGTAACTGCAATCGTACCTGGTGTAACTTTGCCAGCTACTTTGTCACTTGCTGTGTTCAAGCATAAGATGTAGAGTTGGCAGGCAGCCTCCTGAGAATTTTTCTCGTAGTCATTACAAACAATTTTCTTCTGTTCTATATAAAAACATCAGAAAAACATGAAGTTTAAAGAAATACAAAATGTGAATTTGTTCTTTAGAACAGGAAGCATTTTTCATTTCATGTGGTCCCGATCTGGACCCTTAGCATTTATTCTTTGTTTAGTCAGGATCAGATCATGTTTTTCAGGGTCTGAACCTAATTTCTCAATTAGGAGAGCAACAAATAGAAAAAATAATCCTATTTATTAAGTCTCAGTGCGAAAAATAGGCTATATAGGTATATGTACAGAGGTATGTAAAGGTGTGTAAGCACATGCACAGATGGGATGGAAGCGAGGAATGAGACTTGCTGCCGTAAGACATAGTTGCAGTTCATTACAACGTGGAATTTGCGTACAGAGGAAGCAGAGGGGCATTTCCCATCAGTTACGCAGCTCATGGATGGAATATTTGTACCAGCTTTTCTAGCCGGTAGTGACCCCATGCAGTGCACTGTTCCTTTTCTCATTTCTATCTGTTCATCATTTCAGTTTCTCAGATTTTTCTCTGGAAGCCTGCTATTGATTTTTGAGATGCATCCTCAATTTGCTGTATATTTTATACAGTGACCTCATACTGCCAGAAAAAAATGATTTCAGGACACCTTCAGTTTACGCTTAAATAAAAGGAGGATGTTTCCAGATCATTGCAGTCTATTTGTAACCCTCTGGGAATACTTGAGCTGAAAGAGAATCGCCAGCACCTTAGTGGCTATTGACTTCCATGGAGTAGCTCCTTCTATTCATGGAAGAATTCAGCCACTTTACACCAAAATATAGAGAGCAAAGGGGATGATCATCTTTCTCTTGGTATATGCACAGCAGCACCAAATCATAACAGTTGTGTCTGTCTAGCATGTTGTGATTTCATTTGTAGGCAATTAGATCCGACAGATTCTGCTCTGGCAACAGTACATCTGCCTGACATGCCCCATTGCTCCTGCAATCCGCAGCAGAGCCCTTCCTATGCCATTCCACTGCTGTATTCCTCATTTCCATCTGTTTATCATTCCATAGTTTCTTGAATCGTGGGGAGACTGCTATTGCTTTTGAGAAGTGTCATAAGCTTGCTGCGAGCATTTTCTTGCGTTGAATAGCCCCCTCTGCCAGGCCGTGCAGTTGGAAGGTACGGGAAGGGGAACTGACAACTTATTCCAGCTGTTCTGCTGAAGCAAATGCCAGTGGCTCTCCTGCGTGTCTCCCTGCTCCCGGTCTGCATTGATTTTCTGTTATTCTTGGCAGAAATGCTGAGGCCCATTATTACAGCCACTTAAAATTAAGGGGGCCTCTTCTCTTGAAGTGTTAGAATAAGAGAGGTTTTGCCATTACGAGGATAAGGAAAATAAGTGCTTGTACTTTAAAAGACTATTGATATAAAATCTAAGGCCAAGAAACTTATTCCCGTTCTGAATCTTGTATGCTTCATCCCTTCTGTGTTCATTGGGATAAAATTCATTACCACAGTTGTTAGCTATGAAAAATTATACTCACCGTGGAGTTAACTCACGTGGCTGGATTTAAAGTCCCAGCTTTATTTACAGACACTTAACGTTTCTCTCAAGCGGTAACAAAGATCTCGTACCCGCGGGCTTTAAGTGATTTGCAGGGAGGTCAGGTAGAAATAGGAACACAGCCTTGCTCTCGCAGTGTTGTGGAGATGCAAAGGGAGGGTGTGAGAGCAAAAGGCCCCTGCTTTCCCTGGGACCGCCGGGGGCTGGCCGCGGCGGAGTGCGGGTGCAGCGAGCGGTGCTGCAGCCCCGAGAGCTCCGGGCTCTCGCACCCCAGGGCTGTGGCTGCTGCCCCCTCCCCAGGTGGGAATACCTCTCTCTTCCTTACGGCTGATGTTCCTGTGTGCCCCGCACGGACGTGGGTGGGGAATCGCGGTCTGACCGCAGCTTTCGTCCTTGGCACACTGCCTTTTGTGAGTGGTATTGCGTGTGGTGAGGAAGGCGTTCGCTGCCTTCTTTCTCTTCCCCCTTTCCTGCTGCCCCCCCTGCGCCCAGGCAATTTTACAGATCTTGACTTTTTTGAACCAAGAGTGCTGAGCTTGACCTCTGTGAGATTTTGTTGCACTTTTTTTTTTTTTTTTTTTCTTCCCCACGCTCCCTGGAATGAAGGGCTATTGTGTCCTCCTAGAGAACTGTGATCAGTGCTGTGCCCAGAGGCCAAGTCACTATGTGTTTGACCCCTTGCCTTGGTCACTGACCTGCATTTCATTCAAACACATGGGTAAATAGTGGCACTTCTTATGTCTTTAAGATTTATGTAACAGATGGGGGAAGATTAGAACTGGAGGTATCTCCTACTATTTTGCAGCCTGGGCTGCCTGCCAGTTTTACTTCTTGAGGAGCAACTGTTTAGTTTGGTGAGTATGCAGAGAGTGACTCATGCTTTAGTACGTGCAACGAGTGGTGATTTACACGAGGATGCACTGAGGCTCTGCTTGAGCTGACTGAACTTGGGACACTTTAATCTCGCATGTGGAAAGAGGAAATGAGTTAATCTGCAGTTAAATATAGAGGTGCTGAAAGAGGTGGGTGTAGGAGGGGGTGATTCTAATCTCATATGGGTTGGGGTCAGGCAGGAGTAACCTCTGTATCTGGATGGTATTACTCTGCAGTAAGTCATGCATCGCCTCTGTGGAGCTGACAATATTAGCTAATGGAAAACGGAGACAAAGTGAGAATGCGCCCTGAGCTCTGGCATCGCTGCGATACTGTTCTTTCAGTCCCATCTCTACATGGTGCTGACACTTCTTCTCTTTCAAGAGGTAACCATTGAATTACAGGGGTAGGCAACTGCACGTCGCTAAAATGATATCTTGAGGACTAAATTTGAGAAGTGGATTAGTGCTGATACACAGCCTTGGTTCTCTGTGACCATCGTGAAGATGTACCGTGACTTTGTTTCTTTATTTTGCAGTGTGTGTTTTTCTGTTTATTACTGTCCTCAGCTTTGAGTTGGGGATGCAGAAGACTCAAGAAACTAGGATGTAAGCACATGAGTTTGTTCTCTTGTTCTAATGTGGTTTCCTGATCAATGAAATGTTCCTTGAAAAGCAGTGCTGCATCTGCTCTTCTCTCCCCCCTTTGTGTGCAAATGTGGTCTTAAACTCTGACTGCGTTAGACTGAGAGCTGCCACTGACCATTCTCTACATCCAGCTTCCTGCATGCCTACACACTTGTTGGGAAGGCTGTGTTATTGGATGCGTTACTGGTATATATTAGGTGCTTCTGAGCAGTTTCTCTGCAAGGCACGCCTGCTGGTATGCCACACCTGAGCAGAGAAGGGTCCTTTGCACTGAGCTGGCACTGCTGACCAGAAAGTGTGCTGCCCGCACCACCGGGGAAGAGGTGAAATGGATTTTGCCAACTCACTCGGGCGAGTAAAAGCAGACAGACCCTCAGGCATGGACAGAACAAACCTGAGAGAGGAATTTCGGCAGCGGCTAAGAGCTGCTGCTTCTGAGAAGGCTTGAGCTAATGTGTTATGCGCTGACAATGTTTCCTCCACACAGTTGAATCCCAAGTGGTCAGTGTAAGGAATTAATGTTTGGAGATCACATACTATATAGGTCATGCTTGTTGAGCAGTGGGTGACCGAAGCTACTGGCTTACATAAGCTCACTGAGATGAGAGGTCCATCAGTTAGAGGAGTTCAGTTTTATGTCAGAGAAAATCTAAGACAGCTTATAGAGATTGAGATCTACCCTAGAATGTACTTGTGCCTCTTCTGTTGACTTCACTGGGAATCGTGCTTCTGCAGGGTTTGGCCTTGCATGCAGATTCATAACAACATCACTGTTCTCTTTACTCTTCCTGTTGGCCCAGAGCAATTTTCTGTGAGTCATTCAGTCCATAGACACAGACTGAACGCTGGTCATCTGTCCATAAGCAGTCCGTATAGATCACATACAGACAGTTTGGTAAAATCTAACAAACTATCCAAAAGTTAATAGCCAATAACATTGAAGATGGCTTATCAATAAGAGGCTGATTCACAGTCCTAATTATGATTAGCAGAAATGTTTCCAGAATCTCATTTCTGCTGTACTAGCTAAGGATGGCATTTTTGTTGTATGTGAATCTTACTAAACTAGAACTCACATGATGGAGTGGCTCAGATAAGACATTTTTAAAAGATGTATTGATAGCTGTTCTTATCTGAACCACTAGTCTTATGACTTCCGGAGTTGAAGAACATAACCATATGAGACCAAGGACAAAAGCTGTTACTCTGGTTGAAGATGTTACCTGTGTCCTCCCTCCCACACTCCTGCTTGTTGCTGTATTCGCTAGCAGCTTTGCCGGCTGCACAGCGCACGTGAGCAAAGTCTGATAACCTCCAGCTGATGGGATGGGGATGAGCAGTTTGCTGTGGAAACACCTTTAGTGTCTCCAGCTAGGCCCAAAGAGTGGGTGTCTGCTTCCAGCCTTGGGAGGAGGATGGGCTAGCGAAAAGGGCATTGTGCTAGGAGTCAGGAGCCATGGTTTCTTCCTGGTGCTGATCCTGGTGTTATGTGATCGGGGTCAAGTCACTTCTCAGCTATGTATGCGTTTCCCCTTCATCCATCATGTCCATTTAGACTCCTTGGAAAATGGACTGCCTGTTCTCATGTGGACAATGGCAAAATAATAATGTTATCCTGCTAATCTCAACAACTGTAAGCAGCGCTTTTTCTAAATGGCTGTAGAACTGGCCTTTAAATCTGAGTATTGTTGTTTTTTTTTCTTTCCAACCCTTTGTTTTTCCATTGCAAAGCTGGCCCCACACTGATGTGTTTGATTATATTTTCATTGCCGTTGTACTTGCTTTGATTTTGCAGCTCAGTGCGCAAAGCACAGGGCCCTGTACAAACAACGTGATGAAGTCAAGCAGGGTCAGCCCCTTTCTCTTTTTACCTTGGAAACAATGTGAAACTCCTGTGTTTCTTTTGCTTGGCACCTGCAGTTCTTGAGCTTGAGGCTGTGTGTGTGTCTGCTGCCCTCCTGTTGTGTTCAGGTGTGAGATCGCTTGGACAGTGTTTTTCCATTGCTGCCTATGAGGATATGGGAAGCCGTGCTGTCTGCTTGGCTGTTGTGGGGGAGCAAGCTGTGAGGTGTGGAAAATCAATGCCAGAATAGCGGGGTGCTGAGTGGGTCTCCACGTCTACAGTGGACTGGGTGTTACCTGGGCTCACAGGTGTACATATAGACTTGTCTTGCTGGATCATGCTTGGCTACTACCTGTGATAGAGTTTTTTTTCTCTCCTTTTTGCTTTTGGCAGTGTTCCTTTCTCCACAGAGATGTGGTTTGAGTGAGCGTGGCCTGTGTCCAGCACTTTTAAGAAGCGCCAGGTTACTGGTTGTTGATCTGAGGAAGGGAAAAGGAGCTGGACAGCTTGATTTTGTGCTACCGTAGTATTGTCAGGCACTGTTATCAGCCCTCAGCATGAACAGAGCAGCCTCGAGAAACACTTGTAAAGCTGCGGACCTTGCTTCTTTTGTACTTTCAGGTTGTTCCCATCTTGTTCCTGTTATTCCCTTCCTGTGTTGCTCTGAAATGCTCCTTCATCAGGTCTGGGTACCAGGGCAGGCTGAGGTTGTAGCTTGATGCATCAACAGCAATGCAAAGTGCAGTTTGCCATAAGCAGCAGTGATTTATTGGATTAAGGATCTGAATGCTGTGAACTCGAGGAGTGTTTAGACTTTACCATCAGGGTTGGATTCTTTTTTTCATTTTTTATTTTTTTTCCTCTATTCAGCTTGCTTGATTTCAGCACTCGCCTGTTACATGGCTGCATACATTCGAAGTGTTGGGGTGGGAGCGCTGGTGTGGTTGTGTGCTCCTGCGTGCTTCCTGTCGTGGCTGGCTGAGCGGTTCGGTTGCTGCCAGGGGCCTGGTAAGCTGGTGGTCACGCAGGACCTGTCCAAGCAGCTTTTGCACTATTCAGTGGAAAGTCTTCCAGCAGACTCCTTCAGCAGACTTTTCTGTTACAGTGGAAGTTGAACTCTAACAGCAGATAAAACAAGAATGCAGCTGCAGTCTAACAAAATTAAAATGTTGAAAACTTCATCCCTGCACTGTCGGATTCCCTAGTTTTGCTGCCGCTGGCAGGTAGGGGAGTTCTGTCACTAACAGTAGTGGGCATAAAGTTTGTTCATGCTGAATCTTTTTGTCAATCCTAAATTGATTTTTAGCAAAAATAGTTTCTTGTGGTTCTCCAGGAGCCAATTTGGGGCATAATTCCAAGGGGGAAGTTTGAATGTTGAGCTGTCTCTTCAAGACTGGGACACAGAACTGGCCATAACCTGTGTTCCCGCGTCTTTCTGTGCTCCCTGGCTGTGTGCCTGGCGAGAGCTTTCTCCAGAGCACCTCGCAGCACCAGAGGAGATCCTATCAGTTCTTTCCGTACCGTTTTTTCCTCTCCTCCCCCTCTCAACCTAGCTGTTAGTCCTTGTGATGAGCAACACGTTCTCTGCTTTGGGCAGCTTTTGGTAGCTGGGACTCTGGCCAGCTTCAGCCTTTTGCCAGCTCGCAAGGACAGGTCAGGCTGGGAGAGCAAACAAACCAC
The DNA here is from genome assembly GCA_013399115.1 of Anseranas semipalmata. Lineage (NCBI taxonomy): Eukaryota > Metazoa > Chordata > Aves > Anseriformes > Anseranatidae > Anseranas > Anseranas semipalmata. The sequence goes on from VXAA01003156.1 coordinate 911,955, forward strand.
AGTTAATGCCAGCGTGGCAGCTTCTTGTCTCGCAGCAAAACCAGGGCTTGACCTTGCAACTGGAGTATTAACTCTTTCTTGACGCATATTCCAGACAACTTTATAGGAAGTTGTCTTCTCAGGACTGTCAAATAATCCTTTCAAGTGTGCTGCCTAATGTAGGAGGATATTTGTGTACTTTCATCTATTCCTTTTTACCTGTTGGAGACGGAGAAATTACTAGACTGTCTTGGACAGAAAACTCTAATTTGTTTTGTCTTGTGCCTTCCTAGGACTATTCCAGTTTTATTGAAAAACTATACTGATTCTTCTAGGCTCATTGTTCAGGAAGTTAATGGGTTCTAAAAGAAGTCCTGAGGCTTTTTAAGTTACTACTGGCACTCTGTGAGCATGTTCTGAGATGGCTCCCAGACAAGGTCCCTGCTAGTCTCTGAGGGTTTTTACCTCTGACCATTGCCTTCTGTTTTCTCTGTGCCATGTTTATGCACGACCTGTACTGCCATGAGCACATCCGACCTGTGAGGCTCGCTGGCTGGTGTCATACCATGCCCTTGGAGGTTCTGGACTTGCATTGCTTGTCCAAAGAAACAGGACTCCACTCCCCTCAGAGCTTGGTTAAAGCACACATGGGGACTTGTTTAGTCATCTAATGTAGGCATGTAACTTGGCCAGTTGGTCTCCTCAAGTTCTTTATAAAACTGTTGTATACAGGCAAGTGCCAAGAAGGCAGTGTAGGGGAGAGGCTGAATTGCCCCCTTGAGAATCCCTCTCTCCACTCACTGCAGAAGAAGCATGGGGAGACTGTCTGACTAGTTCGGTGTGATAAATGATATGATTAAAGTTGAGTGGTGTCAATACTTACCTTATAAATCGACCTGCAAAAACAGCTTACTAAAGCCAGGCTGCTGTTAATGTTATTGAGTGAAACAATAAAGCTGCACAGCCATCTATCAAATCAATGTCAAATCTAACCATTCAGATTTAATACTGGACTAGAGTTAAATTGTCACATTTAGTAACCATCAACACACAAAAAGAGAACTTGGCCTCTGCAAATTCAGCATCTGTGACTGTCTAGCTGTATACCCTAACCAAAGAATATGTCTGAAGAGAAACTGATGTATGTTTCTTAGTACATCTTCTGTACTTCTTTCTGAGGGTTTTTTACTCCAGGCTGCAGGGAGTTCCCATCTCGTGATTGTTTCTACCCCTAGCTCCCAGCCTAGGCTCTGTATCAGACAAGCCTATTCATACATCAGGGATAGCTGAATAAGATGTGTATTCACTCCTCTTTCTCTGCATTTTGCAAACCAGTACGTTAAATTAAGCTGAAATCAGCAGAGATTTACATTAGTAAACAGACTGTAGGTTGGGGAGGGGGGCGTGAGTATTTGTGCTATTCAGCTGTCCTTGCTGCTTGGTGAGATCTCTAGCAGAAAGGCAGGAAAACGGATGTGGTTTCAGCCTTCCCTGGAGACAACCCTAAATATCAGTTCTCACATAGGGGATGCTATGGTGCGGACCTGGGAAGCCTGCTGTTTATGCTAACCATGCTTCCTGCATGGTGAGCAGAGAGAACTAGTTCATCTAAAAGTAACGCTATTTCTGTGAATGCCTGATTGCTTCGGTACAGACCTCTCTGTAGTTTTGTTGGACAGCAGGACCGGTAGCACTAATAGTGTTTTCTCCCCGTTTGCCTTTTGTAGGTATGTGCTGTAACGGAACAGTTGCATGTGAAGAGAAGGTGGAGTGGAAGCCACTGGCAGAGGATCCTGTCCTTCTCAGCTGGGCCTGAAGAGTTCAGCTGGCTGACTGTGGTGGTGAGTTCCCTGAAGGGGAGGGGAGGGAGCATGTCACTAGGAGACCTAATCCTGACCTGGAGCACCAAAATTGGATCCATCTCTATCACTTCTGCAATGAAGGAGTCTTTCATCCTAGTAACAGCCTACCTGGGTTGTGCAGCAGAAAGCTGTGTGCTGGGCAGAGCACCACTGTATTACAAGGGGTTTTCTGTAGGTGAGCAGTCAAAAGCTCCAGTGCTTGAAAAAGGATCAAGTTCCAAGTGCTATTTTGTGATGATTCATGGATGCATTTGATCCTTGATGGGACTACAATATTTTATCTAATTTACCTTTTTCTATCTTCAGATATGTTCCTCATTTATTATCTGTATTTGTGATAATCCTTTGTTTATTTTGATGCTGGTGACCATAAATATTTTGTGCCTTAGTCTAAGTCAGGAACATATGGTGGTAGTTAGATTTTGTAGTTGCAGTGGGAGTTAGGATTTAGGGTAAGGATCAAAGTTCAGCAGTTGGCCTTGAATAGGCTACGAATCTAGGCTTAGTACTGGTGCTTGCCTGCAAGCTTTATGTTTAGTCTTGGCTACCAGGCATTGAATTAGAGAACAGGTTTGGGTTACAGCTGTAGTGAGCTAGATTTATTGCCTCATCTGTAAAAGACCATTGGTCTAGGTTCAAGTGGGTGTCAAGATGTGTGACTTGACTTGGTGTAGGTTTGGAGCAGACAGGAGCTGTTGACCTGGGATCAGGGTGTGGGGCAAATTTTGGGGTTGATGACATTAGGTGAGGCCAGGTCCCCAGGGGGCTACTGGGCTAGATTTAGGGTTCCTGCAGGCAGGAAAGCTACAAATACTGGTGAAGCTGATTTTGCTTTCTTTAGAGGGGATAGCATGGGGTCTTTGGTACCATTTGGTCTGAGATTAAGTCCTGTATTGGAAGAGGCTTGACAGTGCTGAGATAAGGTTTGATATTTTTACTTGCCTGAGTCTAAAGTGCCTCAGCCTTTGAAAGCTCTGCATTGAAGTAGAAGTCCTAGACAAGATCAAGGCCGAGGCTTACATGTCAGGCTCTTGAGACCATTTTCCCCCTTAGTGACTCTGATATGGATTCTGTTTGTGGTCAGGGAGGCACAGGTCAAAACAGCAGTTACAGAAGACTGAATCTCTGGCATCCAAGAAGTGGCAAATTTAACTTTTTCAGGCTGCTACTTTTTTTTTTTTTCTAAAGAGGCTGAAAGTATCAGGGGAGGAGTCTCTCCCATCTCTCCCCTTTCCTTTTTCTCTGTACAGGCGCTCTAGTGGTCTCAAATTTCAGCTCTGTATGATCATCTCAACTCCTTTCCCACATAACACTGTACCTGATGCTCATCTCCGTGCCAGAGTTGCGTGTATACTGCTACTGTGATTCTCAAGGATTGCTCATCTCTTTCTCCTTCAGTGATACAGAGCCCTTTCAGTAAGGGGGTCAGGTAGGAGTTTGCATCAGTCTCTGCTGAATGTGCAGAGGCTGTTGTCAGCCTGACTGTGCTGTTTCTTTTAAGACCTAGTCCTCTCTGAGGAATGAAAGTCCAGGCTGTTGAAGAGGAAGTTGGAGAGCTTTTGGGATGTAATAAACTGAGTTTTATGTCATTCTCCTGTTGCTTCAAAGCAAAATCACCCTGCTGTTGAAAGGGCACAATTACTTGCAACAAGAGTACTTGTTACTCTTGTAGATCTGAGCCATTTTACGCTGGACCTGAATTTGACCCTGTGCTTTGGCTGCTAAAGAAAGGGAAGCTGCCTTGCCTCAGTGTGGCTGGTTTAGAGGGAATGGAACCCAGTACTGAGTTTTCCTGCAGCTGGAAAAAGAGCATCTCCGAGAAGCATGGATTCTCAGAGGTGTGCCTGGGAGCAACAGTGCTTCCCTCTTGCTCAATCCTACTGGCCATCAAGTGACACGGCATGGCACATCTCTGCTTCAAGGAGTGCAATAGCATTCAGTACCTCGAGTTCAAAGCTGTCTAGTTGATTCTTTCTTTTCTCCCCAAAAAAGAGAGAAACTGCCCTTAATGCTTGCAGAGAACAGTTGCAGAGATTGCTAAAGGGCTGATGTTCTCACTGGTGGCTGGATTTCCCAGGGCTTGTGGGTCAGTAGCTGCTGCCCTACTCAGTTCCTTAATTCAACGCTTCAAGTGAAAGCTGAAGGTTATTCAGGCTGCTGTGAGGTGCAACGAGTCCTTCTTCTGCTACTTCACCTGACTGTCTCCTAGAGGAAGGTGTTGCACAAACATCTTTTTTGCTACAGCCAGCTGGACACACCAGCTCTGCCCATCTTGGCCTACAAAAGGTTTAAATGGTGCAGTACTGCACCAGAAACCAGAGCAGTAACAGTGAGTTTGTAGAAAGCGGGAAAATGGAGTTTTCATTTTTTCCGTTGAACTTTTGGGAACAGATGGAGAGTTGATGAGGCAGAGATGCTGGAAGGGACAGTGTGTTTCAAATATTTCCCTTAATGTCTTCCCAATCTGCTCATAGATTCATAGCTCTTGCTTATTCAGTACAGAATAGATAGTGTAGGACATGAAAACTTGAATGCTCCCAAGTTTCCAGAGGTGGATGTTCCCCAAGGCCTGTTGAGCTGTGTTTTTTGGGCTAAGAGACTTCTGACACAAAGGGCTGTGGGAGCAGCTCATGGCGTGATGGTCAACTTCTTTGTTTACTTCCTTCCAGGTTACCACAGTGAGGGGTCTGGACTTTCTGCATAGAGACAATGACCCATGAGTGTCCTGACTGAGCCCTGTACTGATGCTAATAGGCCAGTCCTGCCTTTCTAAATAGCCTTTTTTTTTTTTTTTAATCTGTTTAGAAGCCAAGAAGAATCTAATCAGAGCCCAGCAGTGCACTCAACAGCAGTCATTATCATTACTTAGTCGTCCAGTTGCTGTTTCTCTGCTCTGACAAGAAACGTTGGAGTGCTGGAGAGGGCATGAGGGAAGATTGGCTTTTCTCTTAGGCTTGAACCTCTTCATGGAGACTATTTCCTCTCAATACACATATATCCAGGTGTTCCCTTAGAGGCCAGATAAAACTTCACTGATGACTTCAAAGCATTATGTGACAGCCAGAGTTTGTGAGAGGAATCAATGGGATGGGGTTGTTAAATGCTTCTTAACTCCTGAAGGCAATGACTTACTGTGAACTGTGAGATCCGATTACCCTCTCATTAGCTTTCATAGTTACAAATGTAACTGGTTAATAATTCCAGTCAGCTGGCAAAGTTAGAGTCAAATCCAAATTTCTCTTCAGCCTGTTGTTTAGGGCTGGATCTCTATCTATTAATGACATATTCAGTAAGCGCATTGGGCAGAGCTGCTAGGACTTAATTTCCATGAGTGCACAAGCTTCACTACTGGAAAACATGTTGCCTCTTTTGGCTGTATAGTTCTGTTCCTGGAGAACAGAGGACCAGCTGTGGGTAGTCTGATTTGATATTCACTTGTCTTTAGCTATTAGGGTGCAGGGAGATGCATTGCAGGAAAATGCTGAGATGGATAGACAGCACAGTCTGAGTTTTCTTTGCTGCTTCTAGTTCCCTTCTTTACTGCTCTCCTATCTCTCCTTTTTTACCCTGGACAACCTATCAAATCACTGTTCGAATAGCCAGTAGTCTCTGGGCCAGCAGCCAAGCTTATGCCAAATATCTGAGTGTTTTGAGTCTGCAAAAAAGGTGAGAGGATTTTACAAAAAACAGCTTCCTTGCATGTCATGTGGGAGATAATTTTCTCCTGATTGTACCTTAAGGTTAGTTCAAGCTCTACAGCACGAAGGTTAATAACACTGGTAAATAGCTAGCGCTATTACAAAGCTTTTAATATTGTTAGGGTTGTCTTCTGTTACTTTCACAGTCAACAGTGCCTTTCACTGAATGAGATGCTGGTTGGATTGGTAAGGATCGGAGAGTCTGGACATTGGTTAGCTAAGCTTGTTCTAAGAAGTGTCACCGATTGCCTTCTGCAGTAGGGGATCACAGCCCGTGTTCTCCTGCCACATACAGTCCAGCGATCACCGAGCCTAATCTACAAATCACTGTGCAAGTTGTACTTCCATTTTGCCTGAGTGTAAGTGACAACGTTGGGTGCAAAGGGCTGGAGATGCTGATGTGCAGGTGAGGGTGCATGTTTCCTTAATTGCATGGTGTAACTACCATTAATTTCCTTAGGACTTGGATAAGCATGGCTGAGTCCTAAGTTTTTCCTCCTGCAGTGTTGTATTTAGCAGGCCCTTAATTGTACAAAATTGCTTGGACTGAGGTCAGCAACTGTTCAAGGTAGATGGGCAAGGTTGTACTTTCTTTTATGCATGAGAGTTTAAATAGGCTAGCAGCTCAGTTGGATCTGGGGGAAACTGCTGCTCAGGAGGCTGCTGAACAGCTGATCGCTCCCAGCTCGTGTCGGCGTGAGGCAGTGCTTTCCAGCTCCTTCTGAGTGCTCAGTTCGGTGGGAGCCATGCCTCTCTCTGAAGTCTCCCTTAAGATGCTGCAGACCTCAGATCCTGGTCAACTGTGACCCTACCAGTTAGTATTTTTGGCCATTTTAAATACGCCTTCAGCACATCCCTTATCTCCAACAGCCAGAAGGGACACTTACAGTTCTTCATTCCAGCAAGGAAGCCAAATCATGCATTTGCTTTTTTCAGCTGTTAGAGAAAATTTTCTAGCTGTTTGTCTTATAGCCTGTGCTGCTCTCTCCACACTTAGCTGGCTATGTGCTTTCACTGGATTAATACACACATTACTGTCAAAAGGGCCTCTTGCTAGCCCTTACCTTCTGCCCTGCAAACTTGCTCCTACTAGCAGATTGCATTCCTATCTTGAGTTCTTATAAGGCCTGTACACGTCTTCACATGGAGTCTTGCTCAGTCTCTGATGACAGTCTGAACCCCTTTGTGCCACACAGATCGGCTGTAAGTGCTTCCTGGGTCCTTGTGCAGTTGCACTGAGCTGCCTGGCAGGCTGCAGGGGCTGCTGGCTGCAGTGTTTCATTCCGTGGTGATAGTGGTTCCCTTAGCTTGCAGCTTGGTGGGACTGAACTGCGGGGTTCAGGCTCAAGTCTGAGACATCCAAGGGCATCTGGGTGTTGGGAGCTTTGGGGCAAGCTAGGGCTCATCTCTGAGCAGAAGAGTGCTGTAAAACTCTCCTAACCAGAACCTGGGTGGCTGTTGTGTAACAAAGCAGAAGCTCCAGCCCAGTAGGGTGAGGATTCTGGGTGAGTGAGTTTGCTCGATAATGGTGCTGGGTGTAACTCTAGCAACAGCATGTTATTTTGGCTGAGCTTTGTTTGCGATTCAAACCCCAGTACTCAGAGGAAGCTGAACTAACAGCACTAGCATGATGCAAGTTTGCTTGCCATCGTCCTCCGTCTGCAGAACCAAGTAAGCTCTATCACTTTTGCTTATGTCCCAGATCTGTCAGAAGTACTGTATTTTCTAAACTGCTTTTTGCAGCACCTCTTTGACCATGGAAGACCCAGCCCCGTGGCATACTGGGGTGGCATGAAAGAACTAGCATGGCTGTGTGGCATTTATCAAAACAAACCATCAATTGTGCAGCAGGCTTTCCAGGGTAGCTTATAATGAGAACAACCCGCTCCCTCCAGTGTCAGGATTTGTGTATGGCTTTGACAGCAAAACAGATGTGACGAGGGTAGTCTTGTCCAGGGGCTAGAGCAGTGGTCCAGAACATCCTAGAACTGGTAACTGGCTCTGTTATGCCAAAGACCCCCTTTGTTTTTCATGTTGTTTTGTCTCTTTTGCTATTTCCTTCAGCTGTTATGATAATGTTACATTTCCCAAAGATGTGGTTATTGTGGGGAAATAACACAGCAGGGGTTGTGCCAGGAAGATTGCAATGGATACCACACTATTGCTACGGTTTGATGGTAAAACAGCACCAGAACTTCATACAGCTTTTCATCTTGCACTCAGGGCTGACTTCAGGAAAGAAAAAAAAAAANATGGCTGTGCAGCACTTGCTGCCCAGTTCTCCCTTCAGCCGTGTGGAATAGCAATTTCTGTGAGGGTCCTTCAGTTTTCCATCCAAGTGGTTGTCTGTAGCAGAAACTCCTCTCTCCTTGCCAAGCTATTTGAATGTTGTCTAGGCTGGTTCCTGCAAAGACCAGAAGTGTTTTGGACCCAGTCCTTGACCTGAATTTACCAATCTGAATTTGAATTTGGGCCAGCTCCCGGATCCTTCCTTACTTTGCCTCTCCATAGGTGCCATTCTCTCATTCACTAGCTGTTATTTTTACAGTATGGTTTCTGCTCTCTCTACACTTTAATCACAGTCACTGAAGACAAACTGTGAGTGGCTTGTTTCTAAACCCCTGCTACACAGCAGGCAGGGCTTCCAGGTGACAGGAACTCAGGTGGTCAGGCTCCAGAACAGACTTGAGAAGGAGATCGAGGAGGTTATCTCTGGGTGGTGAGGGAGGTCTCCTGTTGGATACTGCTGTATTAAACAAGCTTGCCTCAAGTAATTGGAACTGTTAATGATTGCACAGTTTACTTTGGAGAATGTTGTGGCTTTTTTTCTTGGCTTTCCTGGTTTGCTGTTGAGAACAACTTTTTTTTTTTTTCCCCCCCCCCATTTGATGTTTTTTTGTTGTTGTTTTTGTTGTTCTTGTTTGTTTTGCTTTGTTTTTGCAGAGGGGACAGTAGGGTCTGACCATTCAAAACAGACTGTTTTCTGTCATCCTTTATTTTGACTGTTGATATGTCTAAACCTTCTCCTCTGCCTAAACCAAATACGCCTAGCTTTTAAGGGGCTGGAGCCTAAATCTAGATCCAGGCCTGAATTTTGTGAGTAGTCTCTGATATCTGCTGGGGTAGATTAAGCCAAAACTCCAAATCTAAGCTCTCTCCAGCATTAGTCTTTTGGGACCTGGTAATAAATGTGGGCACGTGGCCCCTTTGTTTTCTGTAATCGGGTACTACCAGTGACATATTCATGTTGAGGTATGGGATTTGGTCTTTTTTAAAAAAATAAAAGTAAAAATAAAAGAATTTTCTAGCCTCTTCTGGCCCCTTAGCTAATTAACCAAGTCAGAATTGTGCCTGTACTGGCTAACAAATGCTTGATTTGGTGGGTGGTAAGTGTTGTGATACTAAAAGGTGTACTGGGGAGGGAAAAAAAAAAAGAGGGTTTGTGTTGAATATCAGAACCTCAGTCAGCATTTCAGTGTGTTGGTATGGGCTTACATGCATAGGCATTTGGAGACCTTTGTTCTGTGTCCTTCACTAACATTTTACTAAGAGTCTAAAGGTACAGTAAGTGTTGACCCACATGGTAGCCTTTGCTCTGTGCCTTTCTGCTATCAGCAACTCTTGCCATCAGTGTTGCTTTCTAGGCCTTGAGTGTTGAGATGCTTGCCTTGTGATGATTTTCAGTACACTTTTTTCAAACCCTAAGTTTGGCAGCAGATCAATGCCTGCACATGCATATTTGAGACATCAAAATCCAGAGACAGGCTGCAGGCAAAGACACTCTGGAGTGTCAGTCACAAAAGCCTGCAGTGCTTGATGCTCTGGTTGCTGTGGTCTGGTGGCAAAGACAGTACCAAGAGATTTGGGGGTCTCCTTCAAATTGCTTCCACTATTAAACTACCAATTGGCCTTGCTTGAACCAAACTCTAACTTCTGGTTTCAGGAAGTCTTGGTCCCAGTTGCTAGTTCTGTAGACGTTCGCTGAGGAGGGAAAGGTGATGCTGTGCTGCTACCACAGCAACCTTACCACCAGGCAGACCGGACCCTCGTCCTCCTGGAAGCTGGCACTGCTTCCACTGCGGTGTGTGTCTTGGGCTAAGGGAGAGCCAGGCTGCACTGCGCTGGGGATGTTCCACTCTTCGACATCCTAGTACAGCTTGTGGCTTAAAAGGTCGCTTAATGCCCCATGGAGTGGGCATCGGATAATATCTAGTAGCCATGCAAGCGGTTAGTTTCCATTTGTGTCACGTGAGGTATTTATGTGACAGATCTGCCAAGTGCAGAAACTTGAGCTGACCCTTCAGCTCCTGCCCATTGAAATAAGAGCTGCCATGTCTAGGGCTAATGAAAATATTCCTCCCTTGACAAGCAGATGCTCCCTGGTTATTCAAAAAAAAAAAAAAAAAAAAAAAAGATTTTTTTCAAGCCTTGCCCTTATTTTTTATCAAA
>VXAA01003156.1:926474-937404 GCA_013399115.1 Anseranas semipalmata
AAAAAAAAGACAGCGATACCACATATGAAATGTGGCATGTTTATTTATTCCAACAGCTGTAAGTTCCATTATTTATAAGAACACACTATTCCAGCTTGTGTTCTGTGCTGCCATTTGTTTCTTTTAGCCGAGCCTTTACTGCTCCCTTTCTGCTGTTTTAACACTTGCTGAGGAGCATGGGGAGGCTGTTGTGTTGTTCCGAATTGGTATGACTCTCTGTGTACTGCTTATTCATAGTCCTTTCATGACATTTATTCTTAGGAGCATAATGTCTTCTGAAGGAATGACAGAATGTTCTTTAACCCTTAAAATAAAAATGACAGGCAACATATTTTTCTCAGTATTTCAGGATAAGAGAATAATGATACTTGGAGAGAGAGCTGATTGCCTGGGTTAACCTGCAGCTGCCTCTTATATTCTAGTTACTTTCTCTTGCCACATTTTACACGATACAATGTGAGAAGTACAGAGGAGATGTGCTTTCCAGAGGCTTCTTTTTAAGCAGAGGAATCTCCAAGTAAAAGACACTGGCTGCAGTACAGCCCTTTGCCCTCTTTCCAGCTTTGGGAACCCATGTTGCCAGCACAGCTGGTTGAGCAGAGGATCTGGATCAGGAACACTGGTGACAATGTGAAAAAGGGTCTGAGCCAGGGCTAAAGTGAGTGCCATCAGTGATGTACAAGACCTGACCAGGTGGAAATATAGCTTTTGTGACTGCTGATCCTCCCTTAAGTCTGAAAGCCTGTCATTTTTCTAAAAGCCTTAACTCCTGGACTATACTTACATACATAAGAATTTGCTTTTTTTTTTTATTATTATTTAAATGCAGCCACTAGACACTTAAAGCTCTTGTACATGGAGAGAAACTTTTGCAAGTGTAAAAACTCGAAACTGAGAAGTTAAAGTAGGAATCTGAATCTCAGGAGTTTAAGGGGCCTGCCTAATAAATTTTGAGTGCTCATGGTTAGCAGTTCTTTTTGAATCCTAAGCAAGTCATCGGAGCTATCAATAACAACAAGAGAAGAAACCAAAGGAAATTACTTTTCCTCACACATACATTAGACCACCAAAAATAACTACCGCCTGTGACTCTGAGCTGAGATACCAGTGACTTAAGAGAGCGTGTGTCCTTACTTGGGACTATTAATGAGCTGTTTGTTACCCCCGGCCATTGTGGGGGGGAGTACTTGAATGTTTAGAGCATGTGAGATAATCCAGAGACATGCTGCACAGCAGTAGTCACCACTTATCTGCATTCCTCCTAAATAGGGCTCTAAATCCACTGTGCTCTGTTTCCACACCAAGTAGGGAAGGAACTGCAGCCTTGGGAGAAATATGCTGAGGGTGAAGGGAGGAAGGAGCCATTGAACATCTGCCTAGAGGTATGAGGGAACTGGCAAGGAGCTGGTGGACGTTACGTACAGACATTGGCATCTTCAGGGCTACAGCTGCTGGTTTATGCCCCTAAGAATTCATTACCTTTCATTGTGTTTTGAACATCTGCAGCTTTTAAACTGTCGTTGCTACATCTGTCGTATTTCAGGAAAGGCAGGAATTCAATTCTGGCAAGGAAACAGTGGTCCACTGGTTACAGCAGGGAGCTGGAAGGAGACACTTCGGTGATTTTTTCATTATTATTATTATTTTTGTGTATGTGTGTTTTGGTTTGGTTTTTGCTTTGCCTGATCTGGCAGTACCAGTTTTCTGTTTCTAAGACTGACACAAGGGATGTCTTCTTTTTTCGTTCCCTTTGAACGGCTCAGTTGCGAAGTATGACTGTGCATACTGCACGTGTCTATGGGAATGGCTTGGCTGTGTCTACAGGAAGCTCTGTAGAGCAACTGGGAGTAGCAAATGTTTCCAGATCCACCTGCTTCTGCAGCCCATGGGCAGCCTGTCTGGCCAACCTGGCAGAGATGCTCTGCCTGAGGATGCGCCACCCAAACACTCACAGCACACTGACTTACAGGTGTACGTTCCCAAGTGTTATAGAGGGCAACGCTTTGCTATATGGGGGCAGTGGAGCCAGATGTGCTGTATGGCTGAACCATGCGTCTGGTCCCAAGAGCAGCCTTAGGCTACTCCATAAAATACAACATGGGCGTAATAGGACTTCAATGTGTGGTTTAGGTTAAGCATATGGGAGACAGGTGGAGTAACTCTGTAGCCCTCATGCAGAAAGGCACTGAAGCATGTTCTCAACTTCAAACATGCACTGTAATTTCCTTAATCTAAACAGCAATTATTTCTACCTGCATGCAGTGGATCTGCACGTTGAACCTCAAATAACCTAAATCAACTTTAAAATGGAACCTATGGAGTTACACGAGTTGAAGTACTCTGGATTGCTTACGCTAACCTCCAGCAATCTGAATCCATTCTTTGTATGGGAACCTGCATTAAGTGTATGTTCATCTGAGTGCTTGAATAATGCTGATTAGTTTCACAGTTAATGAACACTGAATGCTCGTTATTTTAATTGAATTCTGTAATTGCTAGTAAGTGTGGGGATATGTGGAAAAGTTGTTTTTCTAGATCTAGTTCTAATGAGTTTGTACACCTTCATTTAATTTTAGAAAACTTATTTCTTTAATTGCCACTTTATTTTTAATCTCAGATCACTTTTTTTTTTTTGTGAAAAATTAATTTGTTCTTTTAAGGCCAAATAATTGAGCTTTTTTTTTGTTTTCTTGGTGTGAATTCTTTCCTTAATGCTTTTCTTAATGCAGTGAAGACAAGTGCCTTATACTCTAAGCAGTGTCAAGACTCCCAAATCAAAAAGAAACAACTGAAATCAGTTTCCTGGTAGTTGTGATGTCACTGCTTCTAAACGGAGAAGAGAGCTCAAAAAATATAAAGCATGGGGTAACAAGTGTACTTGCTGAGATACTGCTATTGTGGAACAGGCTCTGGGACTGTAGAGCTGCGGACCCTGCCTTTGCCCAGTTATATGAACTTAGCATATCCTGTATCCTCACTAGAAAAGGTAACATACTGGAATTTCAGGAGGCCTTTTTTTTTTTTTTTAACTTGTATACCAGAGGAAAACATGCAACATTTGGGATGCTCTGAGCAGAAGAAACTTCCTGTTGACTTGTACAAAGCCCATGGAGAGGGCCAGTGCCGAGTTAAAACTTCTCGGTACCAACAACCTTCTCAGTTTCAAACTGTTTTTAATCCTAAAGCCAAGTTGAGACTTCTTGAGTCTTCTCCCCTTCTTGGAGTTTTCTCCCTGCCCTATGGACAGACTTGTATTTTTCCAGTGAGTTTAACTCGTAATGGTTTTCCATACCTAGAAGAGTGTGATATTGCTACAAACCTCCTTTGCCTGGATAGCCTATAATTTTAGCCCATCTGTTTCTCCTTTACCGGAACTAAGGCATCTTTCTGTAATTGAAACTTACTGAGATCAGGAAGAGAATTGTTAATAAATACATTTGTGTCAACCCTAACTATTTCAGGGCCCTTCTAATACAAAATGGTTGTGAGGCATCGGAACAGGCTGCCCAGGGAAGTGGTTGAGACACCATCCCTGGAGGTACTCAAAAGCTGTGTAGGTGTGGTGCTTAGGGACATGGTATAGTGGTAGACTTGGTAGTGCTAGGTTATAGGTTGGACTATATGATCTTGGAGGTCTTTTTTAACCTAAATGGTTCTGTGATTCTGTGAAATCATAGAACCATAAAATACCCTGAGTTGGAAGGGACCCACAAGGATCACTGAGTCCAACTCCTGGCTCCACACAGGACCATCCCAAAATCAAACCATATGTCTGAGAGCGTTGTCCAAATACTTCTTGAATTCTGACAGGCTTGGTGCCGTGACCACTTCCCTGGGGAGCCTGTTCCAGTGCCCGACCACCCTCTCAGTGAAGAACCTTTTCCTAACACCCAGCCTGACCCTCCCCTGTCACAGCTCCATGCCGTTCCCTCGGGTCCTGTCGCTGTCACCAGAGAGCAGAGATCAGCGCCTGCCCCTGCGCTCCCCTCGTGAGGAAGCTGCAGGCCGCCATGAGGCCTCCCCTCAGTCTGCTCTGCTCTGGGCTGAACAAACCAAGTGACCTCAGCTGCTCCTCATACATCGTTTTCTCTAGACCCTTCAACATCTTTGTAGCCCTCCTTTGAGCACTCCTTAATAGTTCTATGTCTTTCTTATATTGTGGCACACAAAACTGCACGCAGCGCTTGAGGTGAAGCTGCACAGAGTAGCACGGGATGATCACTCCCCTCGACCAGCTCGCAGTGCTGTGCCTGATGCACCCAGGGTATGGTTGGTAGAAACAAAAAACAGATATTGTATTGGCAGGCAAAGTTGGGTAGCAGGCCTTTAAGCTCTCTGTGTTCAGCTTCTGCTCTTGACTGGTTTTAGACTGCACCCCCCCGCTCTGCACTGTGTTTTAGTGGGATCGGCTTGGAGTTCATCTGCATCCTGCTGAGCCTTCCCTGGCCCACAATGTATATCGTATGTGGCTATTTTAATGAATAAAATAAGTGTTGGCAGCTGTTGCTAGAGTGACATGTGTGAGAGCCCAGATATTGGCTAGTTTTACAGACTAATCTGTCACTATCTGCGTGTTTAATTTTTTTACTTTCCTTTTGAGTATCTGTTGAACATGCTCATTATATTCTGGCTGGTACAAATGAATGCTGGTTAAGAATGGGGATGTGTCAGGTAAGAGAGCAAATTCAGTTCCCTGAAGATGATTTCTACCTCTTAACAATGTCGTACTGCTGCCTCCAGTTCTTGTAACAGGAAAACAAATATCTCCAGCTCTCTTCTTTAGTTTCTTGTTTCTTCAAGCAGCTTGGAAGGAGAGAAGGAGGGGAAGGTGTTGTATCCCTTTTTCCCCCACGTTTCACAGATTAGGGTCTTTGTTTATGCAGCATTGCACAGCTTGTGATACCTATTTCTATTCATGCCCTGGGAGGCATTTAATTAGCTGGAGTCACTCTTGCTCTCTTTAGTGCTAATTTTTTTTGTGGGACTGGGGACTGGAGTACAAAATGAAAGGGTTTTTAATTCAACCTAGGACCTTTAGAGAGTTGAGACATCCTGGCAAACACAGACCTGTTTTGTAGAAATGCTGCTCTTTCACTATTCAGGCTAACATCTGCCGTGTGATG
Organism: Anseranas semipalmata; assembly: GCA_013399115.1. Lineage (NCBI taxonomy): Eukaryota > Metazoa > Chordata > Aves > Anseriformes > Anseranatidae > Anseranas > Anseranas semipalmata. The sequence goes on from VXAA01003156.1 coordinate 931,598, forward strand.
TTGAGAGCTGTTAGTTTTCAGCTCCAGTCAAGTCCTGACTGGAGTGGGCATGGGTAGGAATAGGCTCCAAGTTGTCCCTGTAGTTTCTCATGACTGTGAAAATTGACTTTTTTCTTCTCTGGTCCTAATCTGATAGTTTTTCTCTCGGTTTGGTAATTTCATTGTCTTTGGTCCCAGGAGGATTAAAGCTTCTAAATTTAAGTTTCACCTACTGGAGTCTTTCTGAAGATACCAGTAGCACTGCATGACTGGAAATGATTGGTGCAGAAGTTAATATGCATTTCTACAAATATCTGTCTTCTGCATTGTAACATCTTCCAGGGAAGGGGCTGACTTTGATATGAGCAACAGATTGCCTTGAAATCTGGCAGTGGTCTAAGCTGAGGGTTTTAGCTTAAAGATAGTCTCACTAAGATTCCCCCTCCCTGCCCCACAAAGGCGATGCACTTTCATATGTTAGAAGCTAGCCAGATTTGTAGCTTGCTGTATACAGACTCTTATGCTTTAATCAGCATCTTATGATTTGATGTTGAGGATTCATCTTAAGGTTTGAAAATAGTACCTATAATTGGGTGGAAATACTCTTTAATTTCTGATAATTATGAACAAAAATTGTAACTGCTGACTGACATAAATCCATTTGGGTTTTGAAACTAAATTTCTCGATGAAACTGCAATTCTTACCTTGACTTTTTTGATGATTGTTCAGCATCATATCCACTGCTGTCTGGGCAGACCTGAAAGAAACTAACCATTCTACCTTTCACTTTAAACAGAGATAAACAAAATCCAGAAGTGAAAAGGGCAAATCCCTCTGCCACAATGAGCTCTGGTAAGTCTGTGTTATTTTCCATTTGCCCTCATTAGCATATCTTTTTATTGCTAGAGTTATAGGTACTGGAAGGCTGCTATGAGGTTTCCCGGGAGCCTTCTCTTTACCAGGCTGAACAACCCCAACTCTCTCAGACTCTCTTCACAGGAGAGGTGCTCCAGTCCTCTGAGGAAAAGCTCAGGGAATCTAACTATTGGAGAAAGAATGGGGTAGCTTCTTAACAAAGAGTGTCCTGGCTTGACTTTTGCTGTGTTAATTTGGCCTACAAAGCTCAAATGACTAGAAGCATCTTGAGCCAAAGTAGGTCACTTTAGCTTCTTTTACTTTGGAATACAAAGTTAGAATTCAAAATTGTCATGACTATTTGGAAAAAGTAAAAGATCCAAAAGAACTCGATCTGTTTTAGTAGGGGTGAATGCAAAGTTTGACATCCAGATAGGAAAAATCAGCTGCTCAAAGAAAAGTGTGGGAAAAGGAAATGGGGCTAGTTGGTGAGAGTAAAACTGATGGGCTTGTCTGGGTAACAGGCTAAGTCACAGTGAAAAATTAAAGCAGACACCATACTGAAGTGCCATATGTAGGACCTGAGAAATAATATTCCCACTTGATTTTAGCACTTTATTATGTCTCAGCTGGAGTATTGTGCCCAGTTTTTAGCAACACATCTTGAGATAAATATGAACCATTTGGAGATAGTCTAGAGGAATATTAGAAGACTAATCAGAAGTCTGGAAAAACATGAGTTGGGAATTTGGATTAAAAGTTGCTAAGACTTCCAGGTTGTACAGCACTGGAATAGACTGCTCTAGGGTGATGCTGTAAGGTTGTAAGAACTGGTTAGGCAAACATTTGTCAGCATAGAAAGAGGTAGATTTGTTTCTGCCATGGGTCAGGAATATGGCTTTAGATGACCACTGCAGGTCCTTTCCAGCACTGTCTTCTGTGTTCCTCTGAATTCACAAAAGCCAGTTTTATTCGTGTCAGCTGAGGACCCAGCAGACTCAAATCTCTCTTCCATAGAGATCTTTGGGATCTTTGTTGGCCCTAAGTTCAGCGAAATGCTGGTTTCTCATTAAGCTGGATGTCACGTTAAACTTCCTTCAAATCTCAGATTTGAAGTGGTGCAGAAGAGCTACCCCATAAGATCTGAGAACCAAAGCTTCAGGATGCCAGGTACTTGTAGCAAAAGGTGGCTGTTCTCCTTGCTCCCCTTGGGCCCCAAAGTCGGTAGGTACTGGAAAATTGCATGGCAGCCCTGAGTGCCATAACATAGCACACACCTGGAAAACTGGGAAGTGCGGGCCAGCTCCATTATCTTTGATGGGTTTGTACACACACCTGGCTGATGCAATAGTGAAGAGCATTTGCTTTTCCCATGCTGGAGTGTGCGTATCCCAATCAGAACTGGAACACCACTGAGCTGGGTACCATGTGCACATATAGAGACAGTCCCTGTTTAACAGGCTGCAATGCAGGTAGGCAGAGGGAAAGGAGAAACAGAGTTGTCATCCAAGGGAGATGTGTGTCTCCAAGCAACATCTCCTGAGATAGTAGGAATACTTCCTAGCTCCGGAATCAAATAGTGCTGACCTGTTGCGTGCCCCCATAGTCAGACGTTAAATTCAGTTGCAAATGCTTTAACCCAGAAGTAATCTGCTTCTTTGTTTGTCTTACAGAACACAAAGAAATTGATGTTGCAAAAACTGTTGTCAATGGGCTTAGCAGCAATGGACAAGAAAAAGGTGGGTTAAGAGCTTCAGAGACACCTCTGCAGCTCCCCCTGCATGTCAGCTGAGTGATGTGGTTGATTTCCCTGGGCATTCACTACAGCGGGGGTTTCCAAATTTAGTTTGCCTGGCGACAGATACAAGAAAGGCCTTGTGCTGCAGCATGCCAGCAGCATTTTTTAGCTGAACAAGTGTTCTTTGTCTCTTAAGCAACAAAAGGTGGCAAGCTGGATTTGCATCTTTATATATTTTTAGTGCTGTTTTGAAGAAAGCTGCACACTACTTGTGGTACTTGTGAGCACCTGAGAATCAATATCTTAGGGTGTTTAGGCAGCATGGATTTTTGGGTACCTGTGTATGAATCCTGTTAACTTCAGAGGGAGGTGAAGGTTTGAGCCCTGGATTAAAGAGCTGGAACTAACTATTTAGGTAATAAAGAAATCTGTTATTAGCAACAAGGATTTTAAATCCCAATTTACCTGAACAAACTGGTCTTCATGTTAACAGGTTTGAAGCATGCTTTATAGCATTCAATATTATATAGTGATTGTGTGTGTTTTGGCAGAGTGAAAGTATGTGCTTGTATGGGTTGGTTGTCTGCTGGGTTCATTTCCTTTCTTTTCCTTTGATGCCTTTATATAGCGGTTAGTATTTTGACTGCATTTGTGGATGGCTAAATTCAGTCGGTTACGGAGCAGAACAGAATTAGCGTTGTTTCCTAAACCACAGACTGTTTGGAGTTGGGATCTATCATTTTCACAGGATCTGCAGTGATCAGGGAGAAGCATGGAGAACAGGGTTTGATTTGGGTTCCTTTTTAATACAAAGGGATTTTAAACCATCAAATTAAAAAACTAACAATTTTATCTGGCATTTGAAAAGAAACTCTAACAAGCTCTTTTCTTATCCTCTTGCTTGAGAGCCCTTTGCCAGATTGAAATCTCTGCTTTCCAGTTTAGCCTGGGACCAGAAAGGTCCCCCACAAGGTGGGGTGTACACACCACTCTGATGTCCATGCCTCCCTCAAACTGGCCCAGCACTCAGAATTGGTGTGTGAAGTATTAGAAATGTAGTTCCTCTTACTCCTGATTTTGCAGGCCTGAAGGAGGTAGGATGGAGGGAGCACCTGGCATTTCCCAGTTAATACTTGCAGAAAGCTGTCAGGTTTTAAAGGAGAAAATCCTGGCTCTGCAGAAATCAACAGCACAATTAGTTACTCTGGTGGAGCCATGATTTACAAGATGTTTATCTTGGCAGATTCTGTTGAGCACCTATGAGTAGGGTGTGTTTTTNACAATAGCAGCAATATAAAGAGTTGGAGAGGAAGTAGCAGGTGTTTTGGAGAGTTCTGTAACAATTGCTAGGATTTTGCACAGTGCCATATATGATTTTCCACTGTGTTACTGTGACTATTATAATTAGTATGCTAACTGATGGAGTGCAGCAGAAATCTTTAATTTACTGCTCAAATGGATGTTTTTTTCTGAATTAGGTATTTGATGCTACACTTTAGTATGGGACTGTTTTCAGGATTATTTCATGCTTCTCTACTCTCTGTTATTGAACTTATAAAACAAGTGCCATAACATCCAGAATTCATGTAATGTGGCTAGTTTAATGCTCCACTCTGAATGTCTCAATCTTTGTGTGTTTTTTTTCCACCTTAACTGAGCCATTTTAATGTTGACTTAATATTTTTATTTTTGCATGTAGTGTATCTCAGCAAAATGATTACACTAAAAGTTTTTTGATGGCTTCTAAAAACTAATGCTTCCAGATTCTCTTCCCCTGTAACATAGTGGCAGTCAGCAGTTAGTTGATTCAGTAAGCAGTTCTGTATGCTGCATAAAACAGACAAGTCCTGAATTAGGGCAAGTGAAGGGATATTTTTAACAGTTGCATCACTGCTCTCTGGACTGCTTTTGTATTTGAAATTTCCTGCTATTGTGTCTCCAAGTACATTAGAAAATTTTGTGGCATGCTTCCCGAACTCTGTTCTTCCCTTTTGGATGTGCCATTTACACTTTTGTGTTTGCAGCTGTTGATGTCCCTTTATATACACGCTCTATTTCTGCCGTTAAAATAATCCCTGTGAAGAAAGTGAAAAGTTCTCCTCACCTAGTGCTGCCTACAGGTATCTTCTTCCTTCTTCCCCCCCGACCATGCATTAGTTGGCCATCGTTCATCTCTGTCTGTCTCTCTCTCTGCTTCACCCACACGCTTTGGCTAGTTTTCAGCTTCATCCTTCTCACTGTTTCCAGAGCTGTAGATTTCATCAGTAGGTAATAAAGTTAGCTCCTGACAGCACAATGCACTGTTCTCAATTATGCTGCTCCTCTGCAGACATAATTGTGTCTACTTGAATCTGGGATCATTGTAAACTCTTCTACTAATGCTTGGTTGTGAATGATATTGTTATTACAGCCTCATTTTGAACCAAACTGCCGATGAACCAAAGAATGTTTCCTGCATATCTTTAGTCTTTATGAAAGTAAATAGACATCAGAGGTGGTATTTTACAGGTTCAAGCATAGTTCAGCATCTGTGGGATGGTTTGTTTTTCTGTGCATAGACTGACTTTATCCATATCAAGATTCTGTAAATAAGGATGTCAGGCTCTCTGTTACCCCCTCCCCCTGAGCACATGTTTTCCTGCAAAAAGTACAAGATTATTTTTGTACTTTGCTGGATTTGGACAGTCGTAGTAGACTAGCTGATACTGCTTGTCTCTTCTGATCTATCACACATGCTTTGTTGTAGTAAGTACAGGGCTAATGTCATCATGTTTGTTACCATCTGCTGGATTCCTATAATGAGAAATTTGGATCTTCGTTTTCCTTCTATTCACCTAAATTGTGAGAGAATTCAACATCTTAGGTATTTGTCATCCTCTCCCAAAATGAAATATTCTGACAATTTTATTTTCAACCCTTTCTGAAACACTCTGATTTTGTTGAATTTAGAACATTTTTTTTCCCAATTCTTATTGTTTTGATTTGGAATACATTTGTAATACAAGTTGTATGAAAATAAAGTGTTTTGATAGTATTCCATGAAAATTTCTATGAACTTGATTGGTTTCTTAATAGTATTTCCATTTTGTTGAGTCATTATTCTCAAAAAACAACAACTTCTAGTGGAAAATTCTCAGGCAGATTACATCTACATCTGGATTTTTGAAAGCTCAAAGTTCAGAGGTGATCAGATTTGAGGAGAGAAATTTGGTCCCATCTCTCTCTCTTTTTTTT
>VXAA01003156.1:937473-1005266 GCA_013399115.1 Anseranas semipalmata
TAAGAGACTAGTTGGTGAATATGCTTTTGTTCACACAGTGGTAGACCTTGTAGAAGTCTTGTTGTATGGGCCCTGAAGGTTAGAACTAAAGTGAATTCTCAAAGGCATAAATGATAATTTTACTATGGTTTTTGCCTTTTTCCAGTTATCTCTGGAAGAATAATGAGTAGCAATATACTATTGCTGTTAATAACAGTGGCTGAGATCATACCTGACACCTCACCAAATCGCAATGTATGTGCAATATTTGTGGCAAAACAGCCCAGCAACGGTTTCTGTGATAAAGAAGTCTGATATAAACAAGGAGTGTGTGTAGCATTAACCAAACAAGCAAAGTAGTGGAGTCAGAGCACAGGTGAGAACTTTAGGATCCAGCTATAGTTCAGTGCTGGTTTGGGAACCTCAGTCCTTCCTGCAACCTGCTGTCCTGCTAGTATTTGCTGGATAGCACAGGGGAGGTCCTCCATGTCCTGCTGTACATCTCTCCTCAGTCACTGCAGAGAGGTCAGTCCTAATCCTTTCCTGTACCATCAAGGGTCCGGCCACCCAAAACTTAGCATCTAAATGGTGCGCACAGATGACGAGAGGAGTTGGGCCCGAAGTGCTTACTGTTTTTTCCTTTTTTATGATTTTATGTATCCCCAATTCAGAAGCAAGGTATGTCAGTGTGCAGTGCTAGGTGTGCGCTCCGCAACATCTGCTTGTCAATCAGAAGTAAGGCATTTAAAGCCCATCCAGTCTTCTCTGTTATTTGTTGGCCTTATGCTCCCAGGCTGCACACTCTCACTCTGCTTTATTTTTGCCAAAATGATGTAGAAAAACCTTTTCACTTTCTCAGCAACTTAATGACCAAGGAACAAAATGTTGACTGATATGCCTTTCTTAACTTTAAAAATGTTCATAAGGTCTGGGGTCTATGGACAGCTTTAACCTCTTTTGAACCCCAGCCTAGGACTGTGTGTAAGATTTCTCTCTCGAAAAAAACAAAACAAAACAAAAATAATAATAAAAAAAAAAAACTACTGCTAAGCTGGACATCTGGACTAACCGTCCATGGAGAGCAATGGGCAATTCCAGGGCCTTTCTGCTCCAATATAATGGAGATATTTTTACTTCATGGTGAGTACTAGGTGTTTTTGTTTCTCTCCAGTGCATGTGAATGGTATCTAGGTGAAGAGTGTAGCAGAACAGCAACCCTTTACTCTCTGTGGCTGTCTAAATAGGGCCTGGTGACTCCCAACGATGTGTCTATGCCTCAGAGTTACAGTACTCTTGAAACTGGAGTCCCAGAGCTTAAACCTTGGTACTCTGGTTTGAACATGGGTCCACAGAGTCCTGAGGCTGTGTGTTGTGCTGTGTGGATGTGAATGATAGCCAGAAATAGTGTCCTGGACAGGAGCATCTACTAACCCTGTTCTGCATCCAGTGTTTTTGGGCTTTCTCAAAAAGGATAGCTTCAGGTAGCAGATCCACGCTTAGCACTGGAGAAAAGGTGGATTAAGTAGGGAATTGGGGGTATGTTCCATCAGTTCAGCCTTTATTTAGTTTACAACATTGAGGCAGCCTCTAGGAGGGGAAAAACTATCCACACAGACATATCAAACGCTTCTCAGTCAGAGAAGTCAGCTTCTATTTCAACAGCCATGTGGGTGACCTTAAAGTGTGATCGGTTATGTGGTGTGAGGGCAAAGTTGGTGCATATATAAGGATTAGGCAGCATTTGATAAGTGTGGATCTGCTACCTGAAGCTATGCTTTTTGAGAAAGTCCTAAAGCATTGGAAGCCCAAGTAAAAGCTTGAAAGGTGGCGATTCCAGTGTCAAGGGCTTCCGATGTGAACCACGTGCTTGACATTCACTGAGTATTTCCCCTTACTGCTCTTGTCCATCTGCTACTCTTGATGTTTTGTTATGTTGTGGCAGAGTTTTGCAACCTTGGCTGAGGCATTGTTGTGGTCTGTAGGCACTGTACGGGTGTGGATGTAATTGGGCATCGTCTTACTGAGATCAGCCAGGGGATGCTGTTCTGCAACAAACGTGAGCTGTTATCTGGGCAGTAAGCAGCAGCTTTTGCCTGCTCTGTCCAGTCTGGAGGCCAAATTGTCATTATAAGAACATTTCCCAAAGAGGAGCTGCAGTCCTCCTGGTGCAGAGGGAGCTTGATCCTCATCCCATAAAGATAAAAATCATCATGTTGTCATTTGTGCAACACAGCACATCCTCAGAACACCTTCAGGCTCCCTGTGCATTGTCATGGTAGGATGAGCACCTCTTTTTAGGTAGGTCAAAGCAAAAAGTCTGGCAGCTGCAGGGGCAGTAATAGTGCATAAGAAGGGAGATGATGCGTTTTCCTGTGGAATTAGCTTGGATAAGTAAGAGTTTCTTTAGGCTTATTGTTTCTGTAGATATGTTAGAGGAAATAACTCTCCGGAAAGATTTTAAATAAGGGTAGGAAGATAGCCTTGAAGTTCTGGTTTGTTATTGCTGAATAGGGTGACAGAAGGAAAGAACACAAATCCGTGGACTGAAATGCACAAGGGTAAGCATGTGCAGAAACTGTGCTGAATCAGGCCTTAGCAAGGAAGCTGACATGACCTGGTGTTTGGCTCACAGGGTGATCTGAGCAAGTATATGTTAAATCTCCTACTTTGGGGATTTGGGTTCCTATGTCAAAAAGGTGCAACACCACCGTGAAGTGGGGGGAGATGGCAAGGAGGTAGCTTGCGGTGCCCTGCCCTTAGATCATATTTGACATGGTTGCAAGACTTTGTCCTCCAGTAGGCATAAGACTTTTTCAGTCCTGCACAAAAGGCATTTTTAAGGCCTCCCCACATTAATCCAGTTACTTTATACCACCAGGACATCCCTACAGAAGAGTCCCAGGTAAAATGGTGTCCTGCTAATACAATATCCACATGCAAAGCAGACCAAATAAAGCAAGTGGACCCATGAAACTTGTTTCAAGCACTCATACTTTTTTCCTGCTTTCTTAGCTCTGTTACACTGACTCAGAACTTATTTCTACATTCATCAGTTACTTGAATACAAAACTGCTTTAATTTCCTCAATGCTTTAAATCCAGAGCTAATCTTCATCAACATAAACATTACTAGATTGATTCACCCAGAGGCAGCCATGCTAAAATTACTCCATAGAGCTCTGATGGCTCCTAATAGCTTTATATCATCTCTTTCAATGTGTCTTCTCTGTACATGTGCATTTCCTGTAGAAATGGATCCCAGTAAAGTCTGCAGCGGAAAAGGAGCTGTGACCCTCCGGGCATCTCCAGCCTATGAAGAGAATCAGAATCTCTCTTCGCCATGTCCTCAGGATGCTGAGCAACCTGAAAGTAAGTGTAGTGGGTGCAAGGTTAACTGGAATATGTTACCTCACAGTAACCTCACGTGAGATTAGTCCAGAGTCTTGGGGTGGGTTTGTTGTTGTTGTTTAATTTTTAAACTAAGATTTAAAGCCCCAAATCCTATAGCAGAGTCAGAAACCTCTTGTAAGAACCAGACCAGTAGAGGGAGATGGAATCCTGTTGTCTCCTAGTGCAGGTTTCATGACCACTCACTCATTGGCTTAAGTTTGTTTACAGCTCCCTTTTGCTGCCAGGAGTACCAAAAATTCTCAACTGGTTGTTGTTCTTTTGTTCTGTTTTCCTGGCAGGCCCCTATCCGCCTCCTTTTATCCCAGGCCAAGGTGGACCAGAAAGAGGCCGGGTGGTGCTGCTGCCACCATGGCATTCACTTGGGTTGTCAAGGGAGCAGGGATGGCGTCCCAGACAGACAGTGTCGCCACAGAGCTCTGCCATCATTCAATAGCAGACGTGTAATTACTTAATTGTAGGAGACAGGCAAAGCATAATAAACCTGCCCAGTGTCGTGGGTCTGGCAGAGAGGATGAACTCCCAAAGGCAAGATGCTGTTAAGGGGAAAGGGGGGTCAAACTTGCTCCTGAAAGCAAAACACACATCGTTTCTGGATGCATTGTTGTAGGAAGGCTGATTCTATTAATTCCAGCCCCAATGTGCCACTTTCTGCTCTGTCTTCTCCTCCCCCTCCTGCTCCATCTATGACCTTCCCTCTTTTCATGCTTGCTGTTCTCTATTTCTTCACTGCTGCCCCCCACCATTGCCTTGCTCCTTTCTGCTGATGGCTTCATAAATTTCCAGCAGCCTGAATGGCAATGAGCCCATTACTATGGAAATGAGGTCATTAATACTTCTTTTGCTTACTCTCTCAATCACTTTATGAAATATACTTTGGAGCTGGAAGACCTTTTTGCATGTAACTTGAACAGCAAAACGACTAGCAGGGGGAGAGGTGGTGAGAGGGAGCCCGGTGGGAGGTGGGTAAGTAGGTGATGAGACCAGTGCATCTATCTGCAGGGACTAGGTTGTAAAGTGACATCGTATTTTTATTTTTTTTTAAAACTCTTTTCACGTGCATGCATTTAGTCTGCAAAACCGGATCTGTTTGTTGGCAGTCCTCTCTCCCAGTTAGTCATGCATAGTGATGTTGACAAGGGTAGATATATCTTCATAGGCTGTATCAAGGCTGAATATGGGGTCCCTGTATTTCCAGTAATGTGTGGTGTTTGGACTTCAAGCTGCAGCTTTAGAAACTAGCTAGCTGGGCTGCCTTTTTGCCTCTGAAATAAGAATGTCGATGAACAATTGTTTCTTCATTGCTCTGAATGAATTGCCTTGTGTTTACAAAGGTCAGAAACAAGGAGGGCATCATGTTTAGGGCTGGTCTCTATGGTAATTAGGCAGCCCTGTCAGAGAACATTTTATGTGTGAAATGAAGTAACTTGACTCTTAACTTCAGTTGCTACATGTTTTCTGTAAATGTAACAGTTTATTCCCCCNACCCCTGTCTCTTCTATCCCTCTTTTCTGTGAAATGCTTAGGTCTGGAGCCAGAAAACACAGGAACAGGTACAAACATTGGCTGCTTATGTTGTTGCTTTCTTGGAAGTATTTCTTGTTGCCTGGAAAAAAAAAAAAATCCCCTCCTTTCACTCGTTCTGTAGCTGGAGGGAATCCTCTGTGATCTGAGTTTTTTTTCCTTCCTCTTCTAGATGATTGGAGGTCGTCATCTAACACTGATGCCAATGGGGATGCCCAACCATCTTCTCTGGCCGCTAAGGGTTATAGGAGTGTGCGTCCAAACCTTTCCTCAGACAGCAAGCCACAGGTAAGCCTTTCTTCTGCGACTCTGAGGGTGATCTTCTGGGTTCAAGCACTCGATTCGTGGTCAGGAGTCCTGGGTTGAACTCCAAACTTTGCTGCAGACTTGGGTAAGTTGCTGTGCCTCAGTTTTTCTTACCTGTGAAATGGGGGCTACACTGATGTCAGCAGAATGCTGTGGAGCTTTGTGTTCAGACAGACCACAGTGTTTCCTTGGTGGATGAAGAAGGACATCAATGCTATTTGCTTGCAAGACAAAGGTGAAGTAGCCATCTATTAATTTGTCTTTTGTGTTGGTCTATTTCCTAGAGGTTGCTGCAGGCTGAAAGCAAAGTTAAATGCAACATTGAAAACAAGTTACTGGGGAAATACCTTTTGGTTTTAACACTGTAACTGATACAAGCCTTTTAAGTCCATCAAGGGAAAGGTTATTTGTACCCTAAGATAAATTGTTGAATCTATTAAAAGAAGTGTAACTTCATCCTTTTTCTTTAGAGTGGTTGGTCTGCAGAGAAGCAGTATGAATGCTGATAAGGAAACCCTTTGTTAGAAACTGCTTTCTTGTGTGAAATAGTCCCTTGAAAGCCTTGTCCCCTATCAGGGTAACTGCTCCCATCATCAAGGAGCTGTAGCAATGCCACAGAACAGATACCCTTCCTGAAATTGTAAGTGAAAGAGGAATACAGCACAGCTCAGATGAAGACGTGGAAAGGAGCAGCACCCTAATGAGAGATCCATTTACTGTCTGATATTTACAGCTGTCCTGTAGTCACTTACTGATCTTGTTAATAAACAGACAGAGCACTGATGCACTTAGTACTTATAGAAGTCACAAGGACTATTGTCCAAACTAAGCTGAAATGTAACAAACAGGGAAAAGGCAATTGCAGGTAGTGAATTAGTATTTCCTGATAATACCATGCAGCGATAAAGGGAGGCTTAGCCTAACCTAGGCAAATACTGTGGCACTCTGAATTCTCCAAACTGAAACTACTTCCCTTTAGGAACCAAAAGAGATGAGCCTGTTCCAAAACCAGAAACACTTCAAAAGGAGCACCTACCAACCCACTTCTGCAGTCTTTGCGCATCAGGGATGAGGGTGAAAGAGGAGTAGTGTGACAGTAGATTTCAAGACAGTAGCTGCAATTTTATGAAACTATTCTAGATCTATATCCGTGTAACAAGAATAGGTGCTGGTCCCAACCTGTCATGTGTGGATGAATTTTAAAGCTGATATTCAGATTTGAATTTTGTGAGCTGTTAAGGCATCTTCATTCTCTGTTTGTGGCTATTTTAGCAGTGATTTAGCCAGTCTTTGAGCATAAAGATACAACAATGATGTATATGCGTAAAACCTATTTTTTTTAGTCTCCAGAGGGTTAATTTGCAAGAATGCAGAGAGCTACTGTTCACTAGGCTGGTGTTTTAGTTCTGTTCTTTTCAGCAGTTCATTGGTTTTGGCTACTGGCAACAAAGCAAAAAAACAAAACCTCTGTATTGCAAAGTTATTTTACTTCAAAACAATTTGGCTTTCAGCAAAAATTCACTGTGATTGGAATCGGAGTTTCAATCAGCAGGCAGTTGTGGAGTAACAATCTATATGTTGCAAAGTACCAAAACCAGTAAAGCTGCTCCCCCCATCTTGGTTCTGGACACGAATTCTTATGAACTCAGTTCCTCAAGAAACTTTAATTGTTCTGGTTTTGTCAAAAGCATTTTTAAGACTGAGAAGTCCTGAAGAGAATTCAAGAGCCAGTTTTTCAGCAGGAATAAATGCTGACTTTTAACTTAGCCAACTGTGACAATCTATTGTATTCGCAAGATGTCTGCTTTCATTAGCCCTGGCAAAACTTCTTAATGTTCGTCTTCTGGCAGTGCACTTAACATGAAGCAGAGATGGCCTAGAGCTCTGAATTTGGCTTTGTGATTCAGATGTCCCCAGTGCTGGAAAGTATTTGGTTGCACGGACATGAGCCTGGGTTTAGTTAACCAGGATGTTAAATCTTAATTCAGAAATGTGTAGGCAGGGACTTGAGAGCTGGACAATGTTTGTGTGTTTCAGTGAGCAGTGCTGAGAGAGGCTGTGTGAGATGTATGTGAGTGGGTTCTGCATTGGCCTTCCAGATACTGTATTTGCTTTTTTGTTCTTGCTGTATTAAAACCTGCTTAACCCAAGTCTAATGACCAAATTCATTCCTCAAATTTATTTATTTTTTTCCCTCCTTTTTCCTTTCATTTTGTGCTGCTTCTTCTATTCCTCTGTTGCTTTTTGACTCTGCCTGGGCAGGCCCTTCCTCCTCCCCGTCCTCCTCTTCCCAAAGAGGAAAGCTTTGCATGGCGTCCTCGCACTGACACTAAAGCGACCAACCTGCTGCCGGTGCCCATCATGGACTGCGTGTACCTGAATGCACCCAAGCCTTATGCGCAGCGTGCATCACCAAATGCCAGTGCACGGTGTTATTTCTCATCACCCACCCCCTATGGGGCAGTCCCCAGTGGGAAGCAAGGCTTGCCAGCAGGGCATTTTCCTTCTTCAGGTTCCAGAGGTGAGGTGCATGCTGGGCAGCCACTCTCGGAAAGTTGCTCCTTGTCAAATGCATCATCCATACAACGCAACACTGACAGGGCAGATCCCAGTAGTAGGGCTGGAATGAATTCCAGTCATGAGACGAAGGCGGATAAAAAGGTCGCCAGACTATATGTAGCTTGTTTATCTAACAACACTTGCTCAGCCACATCTGAAAATTCCACTGGCACCACACATGACCCAGCAGCCAGCACCAGTTTGGGTGCTGAGCTCACTCAGGCACCAGCCACCGATATTGTTTCCTCTGTAACGGGAAAAGCTCTTCCTGCTCCTTCTCCTCCTCCTATTCCTCCCAGGCCGTACTTTTACATTGTCCTCAATAAAGACGCAGTTAGTTATGGTGCGGGCCAGCCCTCCTGGACTCAGTCGTCACCTCTGCAAGCTTTGAGGGACAAAGTGCTAGAGCCCCAGAGCACAGCTGCCACAGAGGACAGAATGAGAAAAGAGCCTTACCTTACTCAGCAGCGGCAGCCGCCATACAAGGCAATGGGACGCAGCATGGTACATGTTTTCTCTGTAACCTTGTTTTTCTTTCAGCCATGTGAATGGTTCTTTAATTCATTATAATGTTCCTTTAATGCTTTATCCCTCTCCTTTCTAATTTCTGAGCATCTGATATGCAACCTGAGTCTTGTGGTCTTCTATTTGATAATATTTAACACTCTGTGCCCCCCAACATTGATCTGTGTGTTTGTGCGTGTATGTTGTTTGTAGGGGGTTGGGTTGGGCTGGCTATTTTAGGGAGGTGTAAAAGAAGCAAACTCTGTAATGTGATGGTTAGTGCTTCTCAAGTGATGGGTGAGTGCAGCACTGTTTTGTGGTTTGATTTAGCCTTATTGCAAATGACAGGAGAGAGGGGTGGTGAGGGGAAGGAAGTGTTTTTTTTTTTTTTTTTTTTGTTAGAAGTTGTGTGTTCACAGAGGCCAGGGCTGAAACACTGAAGAAATATGTTTTCCCTAGGGAAAGAAAATCTGCTGGGGCTTCGTATCATTTTGGGTGCATCCTTGCATGACACTATATGGCTGCGTTAGACTAAAGTACCAGTCTTCCCCGTTGCATAACAACACCTTGTTTCCTACAGGATGCCACTGCCACCACCACAACTCAGCCTGGGGTTATAGTAGTCCCCCTCCTCCAGGTTAATCCAGACAGACAGCAAGAAGGCAGCTCCAGCACTCCACCACCGCCTCTGGTTCCTTTCGGGCAAGGCTCCGTATTCCCTGAGACTGTTTCTCCTGGCTCACCCTTGACTTTTCCGACTTTAGATGATTTCATTCCCCCACATCTCCAGAGGGGTTTCCACCATAACCAAGCACCCTCTGCATCTGGCACATTACCCTCTACTTACCCGAAACTGCCATTCTTCTCATCACCACCTTCACTTGTCCCTCCAGTTACGGGGGCTTTGCACAGGGGCTTGAAGCCTGAAATTACTGGAGTCATCTCACATACAGTAAGCTTGCCAAGTACCCTCCTCACCCTTTTCCTAAATTTGTTTCCCAGATAAAAATTACTTTCTCCTTGGCATACTAAACTTGAGAGGAGTGATGACTCACTCCCAGCTAGCAGCATGACAACTGAAACCTTGTTTACGTTCTGTGCTAGTGCATGCATGTTGCTTGCCTTGTGCAGCTTTGAACTTTTTATTGACTTCTCCTACGTGACATTTAACTGTCTACCTTTGTGTCTGTTCTGCTAGGTGATGCACACCTTAGGAATCTTCACCAGGATTTTCTGAGAATAATGAATTCTGTATAAAAAGAATAGCTGCAACTAACTGATCTCTTCAGGCTCTTTTAATAGCATCATTAACTGTGTTTCAATAACATTTGAAATAGCAACAGCAGACCAGTTAAAGGTTAGGGCTGGCTTTCTGTTCCACTTGGAGCCACAAGACTGTATGGTCTCTACACAAATTCCTCCTGAAGCCAGTGTAAGATTGCTGCTGATATTCAATGACCTACAAGCAAAAATATCAGTTACTGAGCTAAGACTCTTCCAAGTGTGTAGGCACCATGGGATAGGTTAGAGGGAGAGTGTTCAGTTTGGAATTGTCTGTTTTTCACTGAAGTCTTCAAAACTTTCAAAAAGTACTGCAGTAATTTTAACTTTACTGTGTTCTTCGTGGGTTAGTTTTTTTTTTTCTCCCTAAGCTCATCACCTTCTTTTGAAAAGTCCTCTGGAACAAGGAGGAAAAATGGCTCAGATAAAGTTGCAGAGGAGGCAAAAAGTACCCAACTCTCCTTGTAGTGGAAGTCTTAAAACAGTCAGCTCTTTTATATGGTTGCTTGAGGGCAGGTAAGAAGCTCAGCAGATACCCACTTCTCTTAGGATGGTACTTTCTTTGGCCTTTGACTCTATAGGGGTCAAACAGGTCAAACAGTGCCCTGAACAGGCATATGGGGGCAGGGCAGAAAGGGAAAAAACAAGCAAGGATGATATTTTAAAAAGTTCTTAGCATTGGCTGTTCTGCTCCTGTTGGAATCAGTGGGCTTTTACTGTTGAGAACAGCTGAAGTATTTCTATGGAGCCTATCTGCAGGCACCAGAAAAATTCAGCAGGCATCCAAATCACAGGGGAGTAATGGAAATTTTGTTCTACCTGATTTTCATGAGATGAGAGTTTTGAAACATTTTTGTACATTCTCACTTCAGGCATGTGGTCATAGAGCTGTTTTCCACAGTGATTTAAGTGGTCTTTGTTCACCCGCTTTGGTGACTTAGCTGGGACTCCTAAGCCTAGACCTGACACCCCTTTTCTTTGAGGGATTCTTTGTATATTAGTTATCAAAGTGAAGCTCAAGCACATCTCTCCTACTTCTCCCTGACTTCCACTCCCTTTTCCCAAATTGCATTGCTTGGATTATCACAACCAGCGAAATGGGGCTAGGTCTCTGTCTTAAAGACCTCTATTTCTGAAGACTGTTGATTGGAAACCTTCTGTTCTGTCCTTATGAAATACCTATGGCCTGATCAGGATGCTTCTTGGAGCAACGTCAGCTCCATCCAGCAGAACAGGATTGTTCTGCCCTTCTTCCCTTATAGGTTGGAGTGACTGTACGTGCTTCTTCAGATTACAGCTGATTCTCACTACGATTTGTCTCTGAGCTCTGGCCCAGGCTCAGCCACTTATCTTATCCTATAAGCCTTTTCCACTGACACTGGTAAGTGTGAAGGGCACTGAGTTGCACTTAGCCATAGAAAACAGGAGAAAGGATTCTTCTGCAGCAATATTCTGTGTGTATTGATTATTTTTTTTTCCAATAGTGATTAAAATCCCTCTGAATGCTCAGCTCCATTTCACAGATCAGTGGCCTGCAGCATTCCAATCTGACAATGGAGTAGTAGGAGTACAGAAATTTGGTACCCCATTATTCCACATTCACTCTGTTTGGATGCTCATTCCCCATTAACTTGATTTGTAATTGTGTCCAGATTCCTTGGGAAGCTGGAAAAATCTCAAACTAAACTGGTGCATGCAGTCTTAGGCCATCACCCCTTCTTTATCTTTTCCCCTTACTGCCAACAAAAGCCTGATATCCTTGGACTAAGAATTTTCAAAGATGAACTAATTTTTAAAGTCTCCCCATGGACACAGCTTGTATTTCTACAGAACAGCCAGAGCTGTGGTGATACCAAAGGTGGGTTTGAAATTAATAAACAATGGAGCTGGATGCTTTAGGAAAGCAAGAGCAGCTTGCTATCCGTGCTCCAGCAGCAAAGCCATGTTGAATATCTTCCTTACAAGAGTCCTACTATTTACCCTCTGTTTTGTTTTGTTTTTTCATGATTTTAACCATGTAGACATCACATGGTCTCCGAGTGGTGGTGCTAACCTTATTTCTTGGACCTTCTTTACCAAACCAGCTGCAGTAATAATGTTTCACTCCAGAACTGCATGAGTTTTGCATGCCTGACTTCTTGCTATGAAAGAATTCTTCATAATACAACCAAAAAAAGTGTGTGCGTGTGTGTATGTATCAGGGGAAGGGTGTCTGCATCTTTCCCCACAACCAGAATTGCTTGTTTCTGGTACCCTGTTTGCACCAGGGAGCCTGATGGATTAATTTAGTGCATCCTTTTGGGGTTGGAGTTGTGAAACCCAACACCAAAGAATTATAGTGCTGCCTTAGCAAACTAATTGCATTAACAAGGAGCAGGGTACGTACATGAAGCAGGGTAACACTCGTGCTTATGCATTTTTTAACTAAAATTTGCTGTGATTATGCTTCTCATTGAGTCTAAAAGAGCTTTTTGTTTTTCCTTCAAATTTTCCCAGTGTTGTAGCTTTCCTGCATGCTGATGACATGTTGCTCTCCTTTTCAGGACCCAGGTCCTGTGCTAAATGAAGTGTCCGAGCCTAGCACTGGCACTGACTACCCAACCTCCTTCACATCAATCAACAAGTCGTCTTCTGCCTATCCTTCTACCACAATCGTCAATCCCACTATTGTCCTCTTGCAGCACAATCGAGGTAAGGAGACTTCCAGATAGGTATTTGGACTCAAACTGAGTAACCTGTTAAGCTGCAAGGAACTGGAGAATGTGTCTGCTGTGGACAATGAAGCCCAGACTACTAAGAAATAACTGCCTTCTTGAATTGTAGTGACTGGAGCATACAACACGCAGGTGACAGGTTAGAGGTGAGGGACAATGCCTACTTTTTCTAATTAGAACCTGTGGATCAGAAGCCACTCTGACATTGAGGGAGAGGTTTATAACTGGACATATGAAGAAGTTATTGAAGATAACAGGTTATCCCCCATTAGGTGTTCTGTTGTGATGGACAGGGTGTACGCTGTCATCTATCTGTCAGTAGAAGCAAGACAGCTTGAGGTAGGTCCTCCTTCACTGAAAAAAAGGGATATACTAATTCTCTACTATTACAGCATGGAAGTGGTCATATTTGCAGTTTTTGCAGGAGATTTGACCTCTGAATTCTCAGCAGAATATACCCAATAGTAAATCAACCAATTGCCTGTGTGTTTAAACTTGGCGGTCTGTTCCTCTATATGTAACTGGATAAACTCAGACCCTTATTGTAGTGGACCTTGGGCTCTGGGTTTGCATATGAACAAAACAGCTTAGTAAACACAAGAGTACTCGTATAGATCTAAGCCTTTTTCTACCTCACAGCAGCTTCCTCTGAGTGGATAGTAGCATCTCTTTACCTCTGGCATTAAAAGGAAACTTTACTTCTCCTTTTTGGTTCTCCTAATTGCTGGAACTACCTCAGCCTCCCAATTGGTTGTGCATCACCAAAGACTAGCTAGCAAAGGTCCATGCAGACACAGTCCGGTTTGCCTTGGTTTCCAGTGGACTTAGGAAACTCCAGGACAGGCAGATTCCAATCTACACTGCTGCAACTTGCATTTTGCAAAGAAAAGAAAAATCAGAAAATAGACAAAAGGCCTGCGCTCATCTTCTTTTAATCAGTCTAATTACAAGCATTCATTGGTCTGTTTCTTTGCAATCCCCATGTATTTTTTTTTTCAGTGCCTTTGTAAAACAGACTTCTTTTTTTGGCCCCAGAGATAGTGTCCTCGCTGTAGCCCAGCTGATTGTATCATTCATGTGAGTGGGTTATATCTCTTCTTTTCTGCCAGCATCTGCAGCAGCTTTGTTTATGTGCTCCTGAATGAGGGTGTCTGGATTCCCACATGTTTTATGTGTTTCAAGAGGAGAAAACATCTGAAACAGCCTTTTTATCTCAAACTTTTTGTTGCCTTTCTTAAGCAAAGATACTCTTTTGGTAGGTTTTTGTTTTAAATCTGGAGCGTTCTAGAGCATGTGCCACACAAAGGTATTTTCTCTCTGTAGATTTTAAGAGCACGAGGGACAAATCTGTATAATACACACACACGACACAACTTTTGAGACAAGCGATGTCAAATTGTTCTCTTGATTAATTAACTTCACAGACAAACAATTTGTTCTGTCTTGAATATGTCTTGCCTCTGACTATAAGCCCTCATGATACTGTAGCCTGATATATTGAAGAGCCTCTCTCATAACATTTTTGTTGATGGTGATATAGATCACAGCCTGATAAGCAATATGACTGAGTCTGTAATATCTGTATTCTAATGCATGTTTTCCAGTCTTTATTAATCAAACCTGTAATTTGCAAGAATCATATTGAACTGGTTTGACAAGACACCTTAGTCATCAATCTGTATTGACTGATGCTATGTGTGCTGCACTGTTTTTAGTAATAAATTCTCATATCAGTCATTACAATATTTTTTTTCTGGGATTACTGTCAACCTGACACAGACAGATGTCCTAGCTGTCACATTTATGCTTTTCAAATATTGTCACATCTACCTCCTTCCTGTCCTGCAGAGTTTCCTTTGTATTCCAAGGCATACTGAGGATGAATGTCAACAGTCCTGCAAGCTGCTCTTCCTCAAACTGCTTTCTTTAGAACAGAAGGCTGCTCTAAAATTCTTCAATGCAGTTTACATGAGCATGCTGACTTTCAAGCAGCTGACCTCAGTTGTCATTCAGCATGGACCTTAGTTACTGTTGATGTGGAAAGTATTTCTCCATTTCTCCACCAGGCAGTAGGACGTCAAACTTTTTTTTTTCTTCTTCCCCTCCTCAAAATACAGAATGGAAATAGTGATTGGATGTGTCATCTTTTCTGCCCTCTTATTAACAGTTCCAGTGTGCCTGTTTGGTAAAATACCAAGACCATTGCTAGGTTTCTGTTTACTCTTCATGTAACCTCTTTTTGAGTCTCTGGGACATTCTGTGAATTCTTACTTCCATTGTCATTTTCTTGTACTTCCTATCATATATTATCTACTGATAGGTATATGTTTTCTTGCTTTTCCATCCATTTATGTATTAAGAGTTTCTTACAGTTACTTATGCTTCCACCTCTATGTAGACTTTATCCCAGCATAACGTTAAGGTGTTTTTGTAGTGTTTTTGTAGTGTATCATAGAATATCCTGAGTTGGAAGGGACCCATAAGGATCATCGAGTCCAACTCCTGGCACTGCACAGGTCTACCCAAAATTTTAGACCATGTGACTAAGTGCACAGTCCAAACACCTCTTAAATTCAGACAGGCTTGGTGCAGTGACTACTTCACTGGGGAGCCTGTTCCAGTGTGCAACCACCCTCTCAGTGAAGAACCTCTTCCTGATGTCTAGCCTAAACCTCCCCTGCCTCAGCTTGACACCATCGCCGCGGGTTCTATCACTGGTGATTAAGGAGAATAGGTCGGCGCCTGGCCCTCCACTCCCCCTCGCAAGGAAGTTGTAGACTGCAATGAGGTCTCCCCTCAGCCTCCTCTTCTCCAGGCTGAACAGGCCAAGTGACCTCAGCCGCTCCTCATACGTCTTCCCTAGTGTGTGCCCTAGTGTAGCTGATGTGGTGTTTTTAAACGGTTCTTGGATCTTACCAATCTTTTATATTTCTCCCCTGGCTGATGTGATTCGTATTTGGTTTCATCTTTATGGACCTTATGCCTTCAAAGCTGGTTTGGTCTCATTGCGCATAACATTGTTATTGGATTATGATCCACCTTCCCCTGAATAGTTAATTATATTTTGTTCTGAAATCAATTTCTTCATGTCAAGATGAGGTTTAATATAAATTTCTCTTGTGTGCTATGAATACCCTTAGAGTTAGAAATTTCAAGGTCATTTTAATGCTGGTAGTCTGAAATCTTCAATATTTCAGTTAGTCTTCCACATGGATTATGTAGCTTTTTTTCTCCTCTGTGGATTATTGGTTGATCTTTAAGGAGCTGGTTATCTTATTCTCTGGAGTGGCTGTCGTAGCAGACATCGCCTACTGCCCTATCTTATGCTTTATTTGCTAGTTCATTAATCTATAAGCATATAAGATCCTTTGCTTTGGTGCTATTAGAAACTTAGAAACAAGTAAGCACAGAAAATACACTATATCCTTTTTTTGTTTTTTTTTTTTTGTCTGCTAGATCTTACTTGGTAAGTCACGACAAGAGATCTCAGAATTTTTTTTTTCTACTGGATTTCAGTAATATCAACTGGATAAGATTTTTGCTTGTAAACAAGTCATTTCAGATCCTCTAGTTCATTCCTAGCACTAAAGTAAGAATTTCTTCCCTTCACAGTTGTTGGTGTCTTGACTAATTTTATTTTTGACATCTTGATTTTGCAGTAAATGTACTCAAATATTTGTTTCCTCTTCCGCTTTTGTTATTGGTTTCAAGTGTTCGTTTCTTCTACTGCTCCTCTGGGACTCTGAAGGCATCTTTAATCATTCCTTTACTGTTGCCAGCAGTTATATTCCTCTACTCAGCCCTTTCTCTGAGAGGCCTACAAGTCTTTGGCCTTTGCCTACGGTCCCAGAACACAAGATCAAGGATGAAATCCTGAGTTAGCTGGTGTGTGCCTGGAGCTACAAGCTGGCTCTGGTCAGGTGAGAGAGTGAAAGAGGGAGATACCTCCCCCTCGTCAGCTTCTATCCATCAGCTGCTCTTTCCTAGTCAGAGACACAAGTGAAAAGAAAACCTGCGTTTCATGTAAAAAAATGTAATTTTTCATGAAAAGTCTATCCATGATATTCTCTCCTCTGTGGAAGAAGAGATAGGGAAGAACTCTAAAGCATAGACTCTAAACCACCTGCTTTTGCCAGAAGACCTTAGTGACTGAACACTATTCTCTTCAGTGGTGGCAATGGCTGAGGCTGAGACCATCCTCACGTTCTTTCTCCTCTCTCATAACACACCAGACCTACGCCTGATAGCCTTCTTGGAAGACTGAACCCTGCAGTAGGTGGTTCCCATCCGTTTCTCAGCTTCAGATTGCAAATCCTTTCTTTTCCTAATTGCACACTGGTTTGTTTCGTGAGTTGACAACTATCATGTGAGCATAATGCACACGAGCAGCTTGCCATTGGTGGTTAGCAGAGCAGAAGTGCTGGGATTAAAGAACAAAATTCATAGATACCAGCGAGGGAGCTGCATTTAGTGAACAGAAATAGTCCCCCCTTGCCGAGTTGCTCCATTTAGTACAAATGTCCATTGAAGGTAGGTTCTGCTAGCAAACAACACACAACTGGAGGATATTTTTACCTACTGCAGACTTGCTTGGCAAGTATCCCATGCCACCACAAAGCACAGTTATTTCCTGGGCAGACGTTGCATGGCATGAATGCGAATATTTAACAGGTGTGATTAATATATAAAGTTTTGGAATCTTTGCATTAACCATATGAGCTTTCAAGAGTGTCTGCATTTTGTATGTCAGTAAAATAGTTTATTCTTTTCCAATGTCTTTTGTGTTAAATGACTGGATTAATTGCTAGGGAACAGATAGAGCAGAGAACACAGATCTAAGAATCCTTGGTTTATTCCCAGCCATGACTCGGGCAAGTTGTTCGGGCATCCCTTTAGAAAGCAGCTCTGAGTGTCAACTTCAGGGTGGTGAAACACCCTGGAAGATATCACAAATGTCCCAGTCTGGGAACTCAGTAATGGAAGGTCCTAAAACAAAGTGACTATTCTGAAACTCACAGCTGTACCCAACCTGTGACTGTGGGCAGATCGTTCAATCTGTGGCTCAGTAGTATGTGATGAGACTCAGCAAGCACCAACAATGGCTCAATCCTTTCCTATATCCCTATGAAATTCTACAGCGTTATTGTTTAAAAATGTACTTCGTGTTAATGGTAACAGAGTTATTTGTCAAGTTGTTTGACTCTGTGAGTCGTCACTGTTTTTAAAATTGTCTCCTGTCCAGTTTTTTTTCATTCTCTCTGACATTTAAAAAAAAAAAAAAAAAAACTCTTTGCAAATGTGTTGGTCACTGCATCATGAGATTTGTGTTATCCACGAGGCTGCTGTGTGGAGAAGGGACTGTGGATTGTCACTTTGGCAGGGTATTTGAAAACAGATTCTCTCCAGCAGCTGCTGCTGTTCTGTCTACAGCGTATTTCTTGCCTGTCAGAAATGCAGCACCAGAGCACTTGCTGTTTGTCTCACCCATTTGTTCTGTATTTCTTTTTGTTTTGTTTCTTCCTTTACCACAGAACAGCAAAAAAGGCTTAGTAGCCTGGCAGGTATGATGTGAAAGGTCTGCTACCTCCCAACTGCTGCCTCTGCTGGAGCAAAGCTGCTGCTTTGTTAGCTTGTGGAGTACCTTTAGCAAACACACTTCCTGGGAACTGCAAAAGAATGAATATAAATGTTTGTCCCAGCTTAGTCTAGATCACTAAATGTCTGATTTCAGTCTCTTCTCCAAATGCTACCTCTGTGGGCATGTTAATATACCTAACTCCTAAGTTATTAGTCTATTTCTCCCAGATCACAAAATTGACATACATTTTGATTGGTTTGGTTGCCTTTTGAGCCTTTAGGTTTATTTACTTGTGCCACAAGTTTCCCTATATAGCCATTAGAGTTGGTCTTGCTCGGGGTGGAGAGGGAAATAAAAATCAGTGTTTACATGATTCCAAGAGCAGATCTTAAGAAACATATTTTAAAATTGCAGCATGCAAGTATGCATGTATGCTGCCAGCCTTCTCTCCCCTTGTAGCCATCTACCCTTGTAACAGGTCCATGAGTGTCTCCTTGGATTTAAAAAAAAGTGTTTTCCTAGTCCCACCCCCAAATATAGCTCAGTGTGCAGCCTGTGTTATGCACTGCTTACCCTTATCATTACCTTTTTTTCTTCCTGCCCTGAGCAGGTAA
This sequence comes from Anseranas semipalmata, assembly GCA_013399115.1. NCBI lineage: Eukaryota > Metazoa > Chordata > Aves > Anseriformes > Anseranatidae > Anseranas > Anseranas semipalmata. The sequence goes on from VXAA01003156.1 coordinate 955,940, forward strand.
ATGGAGAGGAGGGAGAGAGGAGAGTCCCAAAGTGTGCCCAGACACTTTAAACATTGCAAATAAAAATGGAGGGAAGCCAATACCCCATGCTCTGGCTCTGCTGTGTGAGACCAGGTCTAGCAGGGGGTGAGGAGCCTGTCCATAGGCAGGTGCTGACCTGGTCTGACTTCTTCCACCAGGCTCCTCTGGCTGCCCCACCAGCCCGTCCCTCCTCTCTGCTGCCACCCTGCTGAGGTGATAGGCTGCACAACAGCTCACAGCTTTCTCCCTCCTCCTTCCCTTGGTGGTGCCTCAATGGACACCGCTCAGCTGTGAGTTTAATGCTGGCCTGCAAGCCGGACAGAGGTTTCCTGTTGGTTTTCTCTTCCACAAGGTGTTTCCCTTTGTGATCAGGAACTCTTTTGTTTTCTAAACTAGAACTAGTTCACAGTGCAGCTTGTTGTGGCCCAAATGATCCTTGATCTGCAAGTGAAGCCTGTTTTGAACAGCTGGGTCTGCACCTGCTCTCACTGTGTCAGAATAACCACAAAGGTGTTGGCTGCCACCTCATCCCCCTGCTTCTTGCATCCTCTTGGTCACAGTAGTGAAACTCTTGCTGTGTGACCCCATATTGCTGCTACTCTTGAAGAGGATGGCTCAGGTGCCATGGGGTGTGCTGCCTGGTGCAGTCTGATTATCTGTGTGGTCAGGCACCAGATATGGCTATTTGATTTTTAAATACCTCAGTCTGGTATATATCTCCACCAGTGCTTTTGAGATCATTGGAGCTGTGTGGCAAATAAGTCAGTGTGGAATTTAGCTGTTAACTCTCCCAGTTGTATGGGAACAAACCAAGCACTTCATATAAAATAGCCCTTTGCAACAGGAACACAAAAGGACCAAAAGACAATGCACGTGCATTTCCAGGAAAACAGAATGAAAAAGCTAAACAAGGATTTAATTGATGCTTTGCCCCATTTTGTCCTTTTATAAACATGATTTCTTTTTTTTTTTTTTTTTTTTTTTTAAAGAGGAAGAAGACAGTTTGGTAATTTCAAACCAACCACTCAAACACAAATCCTTCCCATACTGAGTTTTGCAGGACAGAATTGTGTTTGCTCAGGGTACCAACAGACCTGTGCTTTGTTGTGCACAAACCTTTCCTCTGCTAACTGCCCCTTTCAGATTTCTTCACGTTTAATGGCTTTGGGCAGCATGGTGATGTGCATGTGAATAAAACCCTTTCTCTCTCTTCAATGCATGCAGTGATGTAAAAAGGGTAGGACCCAGCAAAGCCTTGATGAGGCAGACTAAAATGGTGGTGCCTGCTGCTACATACAGGTGTCAGTCAGGCAGCATCAAGGAATTCCAGATAGCAGCAAAGCAGTCTGGAGCAATTACTTGTTTCCCCCTATAGACAGGAATCATGTATATGCTAACGAAGAGTAGAATTTGTTGTTTACAAACTCTGCTAAGGGCACAGAGATGATGGAAGGATCATATACTGACTGTAACAAATAGGATTGTCAGGCAGGCAAGTGCAAGCTGTTAAAAAGTAGTTGCCTCGCAACCATGTGGGATGCTCCATTAGCCTGAAATCACTAGCAGAAAAAGATGATGAAGAATGAGATTGCAGGTTACTGATTAGACCAAAAAGCAGTCTCCAGAAGTAAAAATCTTCTCTTGTCTTACGTAACAGCTGAGCCTATCTTGAGATGTGTGAAGGTGACTACCTGAGAGATGCTAGCCTGCTTGTGCTGGTACAAAACATTTTCTTGGGAAATTCCTTCAATCCAGATGCTGGCCACAGCTGGCAGTGACACAGTCTGTCTCATCAACTGTTTGCTAGGATTTTTGCCTTAAAAGAGCGGAGTGTGGTGAGGTGGTGGAATGCTGGGATGAGATAAGAATCCCCTGTTTTCATTTCCAGATTCAGTGCCAGACAGACTAGTTCCTGATAAAGTAGATTTGGCACTCACACGTGACAAGCCAGTTCAGGAGACAGTGCCAAGTGAGAAGAGGGCAATGGAGGAGAAAAGAAGAATTGTCAGGAGCCCTCAGCACATGGCTGATACCTCCGTTGATGACATTGGCATTCCACTGAGGGTAAGACAACACCGGACAAGTGATCGGTGCAAAAACCTGGGCCAGATTCTGCCTGCTTTGAGACTCTGGGAGTTCCCTAAAGCTCCAGAGGCTGCAGAGATAGAAGATATAATTCTAGTACCAGCGTATTTTATTTTGAACTTTGCTATAAATGACAGGTTTCAGCTGTATCAGGTGAAAAAAATTTAGATATGAGCATCTTTTTTCATCACATTTGAGAATATTGTTCATTCACTGCTAGCAGCTAAGGGAGAGATTAATCTTGCATCATTTTAGCCATCTTAAAGGTAGTTCTCTTCTAAATGGCATGTTTAAGTTTGTTCAATGATCAGGGAAAATTACAATGAAAAGAACAACTCACTCTTGCAACTAGTGTCTGGAGTGACTTGAACATTACCTGTGTCTGTGTCCGTTGGATACAGAGGAAATCAGACACTGCCCAGTTTAGTCATATACACGCTACTTTTACATGAGTATAATAAAATTGGGTTACTGTGGATAGCCTTCCACACAATGTATAGTTCTACACAGGTTAGAACATACCCCTGCAGAACTTTCATGATATTATTAACTTGAGTGAAGCCTGTAGCTTCATTAAGTATGAGATTCTACATCTCAGTGAAATTACTCATATTTTGAAGTGCTGACTTCATACAGCCTTGATTTTTAGGTAGTCAGTGATAGTAAATGAACTAGGAATCAGGGTGTTAACCATACTCACTGCTGGAAGATGTTTTAAAAAAAAAAAAAAAGAGATGCTGGTAGAATTCGTGTTTGTGATTATGTGCATATTTATTTTTCCCATAGAATACAGACAGATCGAAGGACTGGTACAAGACAATGTTCAAACAGATCCACAAGCTAAACAGAGGTACTGTAAAACAGATGTTTTTATTTACTTCAGAAGACCATTTTGATGACATTTTGTTTCATACATGTGAAGAAATGTACTATGGTTGGTCAATAAAAGCCTTTTATCTTAACCAGTGTTTGCTCTGCACCACAGAACTCAACCAATGTATTTAAAATCTCCAAAGACAAAGGTGAGAAATCAGTGAAGTCCAAAGAAAGGTCTGAATTATTCTGAGAGGTGTACTGCAGTGCCTTCATGAAATCAAGAGTACTACTTGAGAACTGACATTAGAAGGCTGCCATTAATTCCATACATAGAGAAAACAGATCCCTGAACTCCAGCTTTAGTGGCTAACACCCTTCCCTCCAACACTTTTAAATGATAGAAGTTCTCTCTGAAACGGCTTTGTGCACAAGAGAACTTTTTACACTTTACAGCTTTAGTACCTACCTAACAGAGCTTGGTTTGAGGCTCACTGAAACCAATGGAAAGATTTCCATTGATTTTTGGGGAGTTCAGAATCTGAATTCTCTCTTCAAAACCTCAGATTTTCTTCTTTCAAAATCCAAAATTGTGGTAAGCTCTTGCAAACTTCCTTGTGGTGTATTCTCAGGGAATCTACTACTTTGAGGCACTTCTGTGCCTGGCTGCTGATACATTCACATTGTTTCTTCTGCGTGAGAAATGGCTGCAGTAGTGTTTGCAGACTGAACCCTCTGAACAGCCTGATGTGCAGGCAAATGCAATTCTGAACTGTGCTTACATAACAAACCCTAGAGCATGCAAAACTGGAGCTGTATTTGGCACTGCAGGTGCTGTCATGATGAGCTTTATGCATATATAGGCACTGCGTTGCAGAGGATGGAATGAGAAAGAGTTGAACAATTTCCTCATCCCAGCACTCCTAACAGAGGTTCTTCAGCTCAGCCAGAGCCTGTACTTCATGACAAGGAGAATAAGTTCAGTCCTTTCTGCTTCCAGGATCTCCCCCAGGGCCCAGACATGCAAGGCAGCAATGAGCAAGGAAGCATCTGGGTAGTGTCATGCTGTAGCATCAGCACGTGAGGGACTGTTCTGCAGCTTGTGTAGATTCTTGTCTCGCCATTCTTCCCCTTTAAATCTTTACTCTCTGTTCTTTTTTCAAATCATATTCCTCTCCTTAGACACTCCTGAAGAAAACCCTTATTGCCCTACCTACATATTTCCTGAACTTCCTGAAATCCAGCAAAAACCTGAAGGTACCAGAAGCTTAGTCAGAGTGTATGTTGTCTCGTGCTTTGAGTTAACTGTACTATAGCACCATAATAGTAACTAGATTCAGGTTCTAGATTTCCGTTATCCATTTGTTACACTGGCTGGAAATTCAGTTATGCCCAGTATACCTTCTTGTGTGATGCATAAAATAATCTTTGCTAATCCATTAATCTTTTTTAAAGTATGATGATGTTTACTCAAGTGTTATTGAAGTAAGCAATAAAACCAGCTGGTGGTAGGAAATTGGGGGATGAAGCAGAACCTCCACTTCAGTGTGGATAGTCTCAAAATCCACTGCTTTTCTCTGCTGCAGAAGACAATCCTTATTCTCCTACATACCAGTTTCCTGCGTCTACTCCTAGCCCTATCTCTGAAGGTAATAATAAAGGACCATATATATTTTTCTGCACAAATGCTGCCTTGTCCATTTATTTTCTTCCTGGAGTTTTTTCTAGCTGCTGAGCATTATCCTGCCTCATAATTATTTGCTGCACTCTAAGCATTGCCTTGACTGTATGATGCCCTTTTGGCTTTGCAGTGCTCCTCTGGCTTTCTAACTAGTAGTTGACTAATGCTACAGACCTGGGGTTTGCTTGGTTTTATGCGCTTATCAATTGTATTTAGCCATGTGTGTGCAGTGATTATTTAATATGCCTAGAATGCTGACATACACGTAAGATGTGGTTTAACTGAGATTTCTCCTGCCGCCCTTTCGATCAATACATTTCTTTAATTATTCACTTCTGTTTTTGAATATTAACATAGTAATAGGGCCAGACCAAAATGGCACTGAAGTCTGTTGGTGAAATGACTGCTTGCTTCAGTGGGTTTTGGATCAGTCCCTGAATGTAGTCCTTTAAAATAAATATAACTTGGTAACATGGGTTCAGGGCTGGTCTTAGGTGCACTGGCATATCTAGGCAAGGACAGAGTTTGACAGTCTCATCAGCACATCTTGCAACTTGTCACAACACTGTCTTTACACTAGCTTCCTCATGTGCTCAGCAGATTCCTTTAAATTTCAAGTACAATCTAGAATCCTTTGTCAGTTGTGTTTCAGGGATGATGAAATTGTATTTATTGCAGTGATAATCCTATAACCGTGTGCATATTTATGAAAATACTGATATATGAAAAACATTGGAATCTGCTGCACGCATTGGGCATACAGACATTTCCTGATTAGGAATTTGTTGGTGGTGACAGCCTTGTTGGCTTGGTGTTTTGCTATTGCTTTGGATCCTGCAATTTAGGAACTTGCCTACTTAGCCTGTGCCTCAAGCCAACCCTAGTGAGACTATTAATTAACCATTTCATTCAGTGTTTGTATTAAACGTCTGGTGGGTACTGTGTAGAAAGAAGGCATACAATCTGGGTACCAGTTGAAATGCTCAAAGAATAGGAGACATAAGGTGCATTTCACTGTGAAAATGAATGTGGGCTAGTGTCATACAGGTATCTAAAATATTTATTTCTTGGTGAAACCTGCAGGTGAAGAGTCCTGTCTTGCAAATCACAACATAGCATAAATTATCTTCTGTTGGCTAAATGGCATCTGGGTATGGATGAGAGAGAAACAAAGAGCCTCAGTAACTACTTGCTAAAGGAATTTTACAGTGATTCAAATTTCTTGTTTGTAATGAAGTTTGAAAATTCATTTTATTCTTGTCTGAACTAACAGTTTGCAAAAACAATGATCTTAATATATTAAGAGTCTGTTTTCCCATAAATGTCCTCTATGCACTTATGAATGTGCAGATGAAAGTAGTTTACTGGTTTAGGTAGCTGAAATTTTATTGGACCAAATGCTTGCTCTTTATTCTCAATACATTGGGAAATGTTTCTCTAACATCTGCTTGGATTCTTTCCTTGACAAGGAATCCAGAATATCTAATTATGTAAATAGGTTGGAGTCCATGTTTCATATTCAGAAAACATTTAAAAGTGATATATTCAACTGCAGAGTGCTTATACAGACATAGATTGAAACCTCAAGCTTCAAATTTCATACAATCTAAGTGTCAAGAGTCTTTTGCTTTGTATTGATGCATAAGATCTAAAAACACTAAGTTAAGATTTGAGTTTCTCTCTAAAATACCTTCAATACCTTCAATACCTTCAAAGTCTAAGTATATTAAAATCTAGAGATTTTCGCCAACCTTAAAAAACAAACAAACAAAAAACCCTACAGATTCTCTAGGAGCTACAGGGGAACTTCCTCTTCTCACAAAAAAGAATCTGATTTTGAAACCATGAATTGGTGATACCCAGCTCCATTAAGGAGTGTCCCATAGATAAAGTGCAGCTTTGAGAGCCAGAAGATCTTGTTTTAATGCTTATCTCTGGCTTACTTTTTAATCTTTATTGAGTCATTCCAGGTCATTCCAGATTTTTGCATTTTAGTATTCATTGCTTTAAAATGGGAGAAAATATAGACATTCTTCTTCAAAAGATACTTGAAGAGACAAAGCATTATACCTGTCTTCCTCATTACTGTAGATGTTAAAATAGTTGCAGTTGGAAATTTAAATTTATCTGGAGTGGATTTTTTTTCCTGTTTTTCCCTCTCTGAATGGTGATTTATAATGAATATTGACATTTCTCTTCAAGTAAGTAGATGATTTTTTTCATTGTTACCAGCATTAAATAAGACTATGAGAGCTGAACGGGTGTAAAGATATTTTTAGATGTGTGTTTACATGCATTTGTAGGGACAGACAGTGATTTACCAAGTATTTTGCTACCTGAATAAACCCATTCTTTATATAGGAAAAGCAGTCAACTTCTTCAACAATTCAGTATAATAACGTTAAATAGATCAACATTTATTTTCTGTCATTTACATCTAAAAGATAGAAATTGGCCTGAAAATTGTCCTTCACTGTTTTTTAGCCTGCAGGTTATAATAAGCACACCAGAATCACAATAATCATCTGTTTGGAACGTAAACCTTCAGTTTAATTCCTTCACCAAGAGAACTCAGCAGAGGGGCTAAAAGTTAAGACTTTGAGCCTTTCTGAAAGGCTCGATTAAACCATGAGTGCAAGTTCAGGTCAGCTGTACTAACGAAACCGTTTTTCCAGCAGATGAGGTTGGGTGTACCAGCTAATTGATGTCCTCCTTGGGAGAGAAGCTGCAAATTGTTTCAATCCATTGATTGACATTACTAAGTTCATGTGACACTTCTATATTATGTTCTTTCATCTATTTTTGGTTTTCTCTATTTTTCTCTGTCACTTTTAGTGGTTTATTCACAGACATACTAGTAATAACCTTTGCTCACGGTTCTCTTTGCAGTCATTGCATTATATTTTCCTGCATTTTGCCTCGAAGTCCTGTAGGTGTTTCATGTAAACTTCCCAACTAGTTTGAACCATGGTAGAGAAAGGTGTTGGACCTGTGGGTCTGCTTTCCAGTTTTGAGCCAACTCCCCCTGCTACTAAATGCAGTTCATTAAGGGTTTATTCCAAAGCATGCTGAAGATGGTGGAAAGATACCACTAGGTTTTTGATCAAGTCAAAAGTACTCTCTGGACATCACCTATAGAATGGGGGGTGGTAAGGCTGCTGTCTTCGCACCTTGTTATGGGGCACATCTGCCCTGAGCAATATAATGATGACTGTAACTGCTAGCTCTTACAGAGCTGCTTGAACATCTCTATTGTATTCTATATCGTATCTTTCCTATTTAAAAGGTCAGCTCTTCAGAGCAAGGACAGTTCTTGGTGCAAGTAGCATTCCTGGCATTATACATGCTTGTATATCTGTGCTTAAAAGATAATCTGAGTCAGTGAAAGTACTTCAATTTGGTGTGCTACTTAATACAAGGAAGGTGGCCCAGAGATTATCATATGTGATTGAGAGCAGGACTCCTCAGCTCTATTACTGTGTCTAGCACCTAATGAGTTATTTTAGGCATATACTTCAGCTTTTAGATCCTCGATTTATCTTTCAGCTTTTGATAAAATGGATCTAATAACACTTGCTCTAGAGGTGTTTTGTGACAAAAAGTGATTGTTTTTTAAAGTGCTTTGAGAGGCTGGAGAAAGGTATTAGTGTACGTACTACATTAATTTTTATATCTAATCTAGGAATTATTTTTATATGCAATCTGAACCTCACTGGGATTTTTCTTTTTAGGAACCTCTCTGTGGTAAGTATTGGGTACATTACCCTAGAATTACAGCCAGTATATTAGAAGAAATGAAAAGGGTCTCTGATGTTTCTTTGGGGCTTTTTCAGCTCACTTGCAAAATGCATTTGTCTTTCAGATGAAGATTCTGATTCATACTCTCCTCGTTACTCCTATTCTGAGGACAGTAAGTAATTCCTGTTTCTTGTGTAATTTTTCAAACATAGGGGGTATGCAAAGGATGTATTTGTTGGCCTCCTATCCAGTTCACTAACACTCCTATATTTGATTTATTCTACAGCCAGAAGCCAGCCTTCAGTTCCCCGCTCCAAGAGTGAGATGGACAATATTGACTCAGAGAAGGTGTTTAAGAGGTCTGCCACTTTGCCACTGCCAAACCGTACATCATCGCTGAAATCAAGCCCAGAAAGGTGATCTGAACTAAGATACATTTGGATCAGTACTGGAAGAATCTCTGAAAGCTGTGAATGGGAAGGGAACAAAGGTGGAAGATCTAGGTCCACAACTCCAGTTAAACTTTTTTGGGGAGGTGGAGGTGTAGTTTTAATTCTGACTCTTCTACTGGGCACCAGTGAACTCCTTCATTGTCACAGCTCAGTCCTCCATTGCATGTCTGTTTTTAACCAGGCATCACACCCTCTGTTAGATAGGTAGTTTCCTTCTGGGGTGAGGAGTGTTCCCTGGATGTCATGTCTATACAGTGCCTACCATGGAAGCACGGTTGAAGATCTCTGCTCAGTGTGACACTGTAAAGGCACCTCAGAATACAAGTAAATGGCAATAATTGCAGAGGAGCAGAATTTGAATTTATGTTGAGCCTCGGTAAAAAATTTTTATACTGTTCTTCTCTGAGAAGCCCCACCCACATGAACTTTATTGGAGGTAGGTTCTAGTTAGCTGTGTCATTTCTGATCTTTCAGTATTACTTCTGTCCTGAAGAGAGAAGTTATTTGTTACCATGTATTTTAAACCTCTTTGTAACAGTAATGAATACATTTACCAAATGAAGGGAAAGCAGATCGGGCAGTGAATATTTTATGTCCTGCAGAATTCTCCCAGCTTTTGAACTGCTTCTCCTTCCTTCACCAATTTTCATATGCTTTTAATGTTTTTCACTTGCTGCCTTGAATGTGCAATGCCATGATTTGAGATTGCTAATTCAGTGAGCATCTCAGGCCATTGGATCTGGAGACTAAGTTTGCTGATAGAACATCTCTTCCTTACACAGCAGTTGAAGGCATATACACTGGTCCTCTGCAAAAACTCTTGCAAGTGAAAGAGTTGCAATAAGTAGTGCTTCCTTTTCTCTAGTGACAAAACAATGTTTCACCAGGGTGAAGTTTCTCTAGGGTTGGAATCTTAAGCAACCAAGTTTATTCCAAGCAGTACTGATTAACCTTGTTGAAGTTTGCGCAATGTCTGTGGGCCACTCATTTTGATAATCGTCTTGCCTTACTTTAAAAAAGAAATTACTTGCCTGCGTCTCTCCAAAATCAGTGAAGAGAGATGGGTATCTCAGTAGGTTGTTCCTATCCTAGACCAGGTCAGTAGGGTAAGTGGGAGGAAACATGGAGCAACATTTTGGTTAGATGCCTCACTTCTGTGAGGTGAATCCACGTACTGTATTGCCCATAAAGGGGAACATACCAAGCAAAACTTCAGAATTAGTTTACCAAGATGGGCATAAGCAAGCTTAAATGGCCTGATTTCTGGGCTTTTTCAGAGGCATTCATTTTTCTGTATGATACGTTTGAATATGCTACTTTTTGGAAAGGAACTGGACATTGTAGGACATGGACACTGAATGTTTTGTGATTGGTATTGTCTGAACTGTGCCAGTGCAGACACAGCACAAAATTACACTGGTTTGGATAGTTAATGGACTACTTCTAGCCATTTTTATGAATGTCAGTATGAGATAATGGATTCATGTCTCTAGAAAAGACCACCTCTTGGACCCCAGGGTGCCACCAGAATTGAGAGCAGTTCCAGCTGCTGCACAGTAGTCCAGTAATCAGTGACGTGGCCAAAATGAAGAGGTTTAGCACAAGAGATTTAATCTGAGTTCTGCTCAAAGTTTGGCCATGTTGGTGTTTGTGAGCTTAGTTGAAGTTCATCATTAAGCTATTTCCAATCAGGAAAGATATGAAAGTCTGGCAGTTTGTTGAAAGTGTGAGGAAGAATCCCCCTCTGTTCCAGTGGTTTCAGCATAGGAGTCAAACTCTGCCTGCTGTAGAAAAACAAATAGATGCTCAGAGCCCTATCTGAACTGTTCCTCTTGCAGCAGGTTTCTTTCCTAGATGAAAGAAGTACCCTGATTAAGTCAGGATTAACAGGGGAAGGCGCCTGTCAAAAGAAAGTATTTGTCTCCATGGAAACCACAGTGTTTTGTGTTAATTGATGTTTCTTTCCTCAGGACTGACTGGGAGCCTCCAGACAAGAAGGTGGACACTAGAAAATACCGTGCGGAGCCCAGGAGCATTTATGACTATCAGCCAGGAAAGTCCTCAGTTCTGAACAGTGAAAAGATGGTAATGTTTGTCTTATCCTACTCTGTGGCTTGATCCTGTGAATGTAATATACTCCCTGAGTGCTTGTCCGATTCCATTCTGATAGGATTCCTTATGTTTGCATTGCAGTGCTCGTGTGATGTATTTCCTGTATATTTTGTTTTGAAAACTGTTTTGCATAACTTCTTAACATTGTCTCTCTCTATAAAGCAAGATCCAGGGCAATTGAGAGGCTTCTTTACTTTTGGAATGTTGTTTTCTGTGTTAAGTATGGATCACTAACCCTAGTTTTTAATCCATGTTTGACACTGACCTCTTCAGCAGCTGTTTTGCCAGCTGTACTTTTTCTAGGGCACAGCAGTATGATCGAAGGAATTATGCAACAAAGCAGGCTGGTTCAATTTCTATGTTCCTCTGATGCCATTATCTTTAAACACCAAAAACCTTAGAGTGCCTGTAATGTGCTTCAGGCTGCTGCTGAGGTGCATTAGGACATGGCCCCTTGGCTGCTTTCCTCCTCAGCTGGATCTCACCACTTCTGTGGCAGGGGTGGCTGAACTGAATGTGAGCTGGCTTGCCAGCTACACAGGTGTATAATCTGGAGTATTAAGTGAGCTGTTACCAATTTCAGTTTGAATTAGTAAGTAAGCTGTGAGTTGTGATGGCTAGGGAACATTCTGCAGGCTTGGCTGAGAAGACTTGGCAAGGGACAGGGCAGAGAGGTGGTGCTAACCTCAGCCAGTCCTGCATAAATCACCACGACTCAGTGTCCTTCAGTGTACAAGTGCAGCACTGTAAGTGCTAGAAAACACTGAGTGGGGTTATTAGTGAATAGCCAGTTTGTTACATAAAGATGTAATTGTTCTATATAGGCATTAATTTGAAGGATTCGATCGGAAGTGCTAACTGCATGTGAGATTCCAAATATAAACTGGACTCTATGCTTTAATAGCTCAGACATTGATCCATACGTGGAATAAGTAAATGAATGCTCCTGAAAAACATACCGTGGATTTTGTGCTGAAACACAAGCATTGAACAGCAGTTTAAATCAATAGAAACATAAGAATCAAGTCTGATCTGGGACCTGGTGTTTCTTATTACCATGTTGGTGGGTTTTCTTTTTTCCCTCCAAGTGCAATCGAGGTCAGTCACTTTCTAAAGATCCTACAACCAACTTCTTTTCACACCTGTGACCCTCCATTGACTTCGATGAAGTTGCTCCTCGCTGGAGCATGATCTAGTGCCTATTGAAGTAGGCAATGCATGACTCTCTCGATTGTGATGGGAGTTGACTCAGCCCAGTATAGAAAGTGCAAGTGAGGAGTGGTTTGAACATGGTATGACAACTCCATTCCTGCAGTCCATCCTGGAGCAAGATTTCTGCTGACTTCAGCGGCAATTTTGTCTCATGATAAACAGCCAAGATTAAACATGGTGGCAAAAGGCCCGCTTCATCTGTGTACTTTAAGCCTTTGAGAAAGGTCTGACATCACCAGTGGCACTGTTTACATGCTCAGACATCACAGGGTATTTAATTGAGCTGTTGAATCGGAATCCAAAAGCCATGAACAGGACCATCGTCAGCATAATTGAGAAAAATTGTACAGAGCTCATCAAAGATGAGAAGAATGTGATAGCTGTGTTGCTTCCAATTTTATTTTCTGAGCTTTAATTTCAAGCCACAGATCACAGAAGAAGGAACATCTTGAAATAGTGCCTTCATGGTCTCCATCAGTTTCATTAAATACAACAGTAATACACTGTTTAGTGACTAGATCTTTCTTTATTTTTCTGAGGAGGCTGCAGGAGATGTGTGGATATCTCCTAGTAATCACACCCACAACTGTGGCTATCAGAATCCCAAACCAAGACCATTTCAGTGCAATGAAGAACATCCCATTGAAGTCAGTGGACTTTTTATTATCTTCTGTAACTGCAGTTACGTAACAAGATGAGTACTTTTAGTTGGAGTGCAATAAAAGAAAAAATGGAGATGTTGCTTCTATTTTGCCTTTAAGAAATGGCCAAATCTTTCTCCAGGTGATCAGAGATCAAACACGATGTGACCATTTATCTTTCAGATTGAAGCATCGCCCATCTTTCAGTATCAATCCTAAGCTCTTTCCTTAGAGCTTTTTTGTGATGCCAAATGGCTGTGGCAGAGTCTGAGACATCTAGCAATGCCCAGCACTGCTAGGAACTGCCCCCTGCCTCAGTACCCCCATCATGTGAAGATTTGCATCAGGACAGACTTCATTTTGTGTGAACAAAAGGGAATTTTCTTTTCAACTGTGCCGTTTTCTGTCCTGTCTGATTTTCCTTCATTTCAGTTTTGTCTGATTCTTTAACATTTATTTGTGAAGAAACAAGTAATATTGTCTCTCTGTATCCGTCCCTTCAGAGATCTTTCAGAAATGCTCTCTGTCTGACTTGTGTCCCCTTTGTTTTAGAAAACCACCTTTCACGCTGTTTGCAGTGTACAGAACAGGGTTTCTCACATATTCATGTGGTGTTAAAGATGCAGTATTTGGCTGTATTTGATTTGGGTCTCACTGAATCTCCCTTTTTTTAAACCAAATGGCAATCTAAAAAAGTTCAAAAAGTACATGCAGCTTTGGTCTCAGTGGAAGTGTCTGACAGTAGGACTGAGGGACTGGTTGACTCCCAGCTCTTCCATTGAGTCTCCCTGTGACTCTGGGCAAGCTGCATAATCTCTCTCTGTGTGGGTTTCCTGATCTGTAAAATGCAATTCATTCATATTCATGTCTCTCACAATGATGCCATTAGGCTTAACTGATGTTTGCAAAGCAGCTCATGGCCTTTTTGAGAGAGGTGCTATAGAAATTCCAAATTATAAGGCTAAATATCGTCATTTTAGAATGAAAATCATGGGATCTGCATCTTTAACAGTCCCTTTCCGTGTATTCTTTGCATAATGTTATCCTTCTCTTTCTTCCATTCCCCTATCACCAACTCCTTTAGACTCGGGATATAAGCCCAGAAGAGATAGATTTAAAGAATGAACCTTGGTATAAATTCTTTTCGGAATTGGAGTTTGGGAAACCGGTAAGTTTGATAGTTGCGGTGATCAATAAAGTCAACCTACCATTTTTTTTTTTTTTCTTTTTTTTTTTTTATGATTGTCACATCTCTTTGCTAGGCCCTAAACCTGGAACAGCTGTCATAGTCATTTAAAAATGTGATTGTTCATAACATCATCCTGGTGTTGATGTAAAACAGCTGTTCTGTGACTGCTTTAAGTATTTTGAAGCCATTTACAAACACTCCTCACCTTCCAGCCATATTTACCAACAAGGCAATATTTTTTTTCACACCACAGTTCAAGCTGCATTTTTATCGTTAATGGTAGCAGTAATGCCCTGTTCTCATTAATGAAAGTCCTCTTTCAAAGCTGTTATTCTCTCTCTCTTCCTAAAAAGATCTAGGATGGCTGATAGGTAGCTTTAAGTCAAGGCAAATCACTTGTTTATTCCTGGCCAAGGTTTGTAAGCTATAGGTCAGTAATTTCCAGATATCCATAAACATATTATGACCCTGCTTCCTGCTCCTTTTCTTATGCACGTAGCTGCCCCTTACCTGAATGGTGTGCATCAGTCTGTTTGAATAGCCCTGACCATTCCCTGAAACCAAAGGAGTGTGAGAACAGTATACTTTCTTTTCAAATGGGGCTGTGTTGCTTTGTGTGAAAAAAGGCTTGATTTCTTACTCTGGAAAAGGATGAAGCAAAGCTTAATTATTTGAATTATTTGTGAAAGGATGTTTTGATGGAGGAACACATCAGTGATCAGGGCTAGTGGCAAAAAAAATTGGGACTTTGTAGCATTTTGTGGCCTGGTTCTCACTGATTAAATGCTATAAACTTCATTATTAAATACTGTTTAGTAAGCTACTCTTACTGCACCAGAGGGTCAGCATCAGCCTCTCACATTTATTCAAGTATTGTGGCTATTTCTCCTTTCTCCTTGAGGCCGATTGTCAAATGCCCATGCACACCGCTTTTGAGCACTGCTGAGATTTCCTTCCATGTACAACAAAACAGAAATACGTTTTAGGGTTCAGTACTGGCTTCAAAGGCAGTTGTATGTAGACACCAGAGGGCAGGCTTTCTTTAAACCTAAGCTTTGCTCACAGTTCTCATGGAAGTGACAAAATTCCTCTGCACAGAATGTAGCTGCCTGAATTTGGGTGCCTAGTCTGATCACATCATGGAAATAGTGTAATTTCTACTGAAAAACAGGCATGATCGGTGGCTGGGCAGTCCATTCAGTCATAGACAACTGTATTTTGGTAGCGAAGGACCTTCCATCCTAAGCTACAGGAAAAGCCTCAAAAGCATTTGAGATGAAACCCCCTAACTTTTAGGCAGTTGAAGTCAGGTGAATTCCATTCCACCTCACTGGGGCTTTGGAGTGATGCCAGTCTAAGGATTTAACCCTTTACAGTTGTCATGGCTTATGATTTCCACAAAGTGAGAAGAAACCTGCCTCTCTCTGCTACTGTGCAATTGATAGTCATGTGTTCTTGCAATGGATGAAGATTTGTCATTTCTGTGATCAGGTTCCTTTGAGTTAGTGTAAGTTAATGCAGTGCATGTCAGAGAAGGGAGAACATTTATGCCCTCAGGTCTTTCTGGAAGTGAGGGTATATCTGTTTTTAGAAGTGTATGTTTGTGCCTCTAGTCATGCAGCCTTGACCACACATCAGAAGAGGACATCTCAGGCTACACCAATAATCCATCTCTTGTTCAGCAGAGTGTCTGTTCTGGTGACAAGTTCCCCACCTCGCTTGGGGCACTGTTCTTAAGGCCTGCTTTCTTACAGCTTGCCTTGAAATGATTTCCCATGTCAACTTCCTCTAGCTCCAAAACCATGCAAGTGTGCTTCCTGATCAACTATGCCAGCCCATGAGTGTGGTACTATGTACATAGTGTTTCAGCATTACGTCAGGCACTTTAATTGAGGATGCCATCCCAGACTTCTATAGATAGTTGCTCTTGAACCTGACAAATTCAGCAAAGCTCCCTCTGAGCTCTGTGGCCAGAGCCAGAAGAGTACTCTTTATGTAGCTTTGCTCACTTCAGCCATGAGAGGACCAGATTTTTGTGACCAGCTAGTGGTTAGGCCCTATGCCTAACCAGAGCATTTCAAATGACATTTGCTCGGGCCTGGGATTTTCAAAAATTCTCTGTTTGGTCAAGCTTCCCCCCACCCTCCCCAGTACTGCAGATAATGTATACTTCTAAAAGCATGATTTCCCCTGGTTTTATGACTTTATTTGCAACCATGTGACATGGACAGGAAATACCCTTGGTGAAAGGAAGCACAGGATCCTTGTGAGGCTGTGGTGTTGCTCTCCAAACACGCCAGAATGACCAGGATGGGGATTTGCCTTGAGGAAAGCACACGCACTACCTAGGGCAGCCAAAGCGATACTCTGCTGGTCCAGCATCCTCGTTGCATTTCTAGGCAGATCTGTGGACATGCACCCACCCTGCAGCCAGGGAGAACAGTCTCTGCAGCATGGATGATTTTCCAGGGTGCTGCTGAGACTGAATTCCCACACGCTCCTTCCTTCTTCCTCCTGACCTGTGACTTCACAGCTCCATGGAGCCCACCTACAAAAGTTGATGGTCAGTCAGTCTCTATAGAGCTCAGTTGTGTTCTGTTGTGACTGTGGGATCACATATGTGGGCACTTTCTCCTAGCTCCTCCTGGGATGGCACTGAGCAAACTCTTTGCTATGAACAGAGAAGCAGGGGGCTGGAAAAAAAGGATGCGTGTCCTGCCTTCTTCCCTCCTTCCCTCCACTTCCTCCCTCCACATCTCAAACCTAAATCTTTGCAGCACCATCTTACCTACTCACCTGCAGCTGCTGATCTTATGGATAAGAAATAGATATTTACAGTGTTTGTAATCCCCACAGTGGCTGTCCAAGTTTAGAAGTGGGTTTGATTCAAACTACAGATCCAGGCAGTCCAGAAACCTGAAGGACTTTGGACCAAGACCCAAGCATTGTAGCTCAGTCTCACCTTTGATGGACTGACACTGGGAGATTCTCTGTCAGACATTTTGATAATATAGTTACATAGTCAGTATGGACACATAGGATGATACTAAGCTTGCCAACCAACAGAGGTTACTTTTGTTTGGAAATGCAGAGTACACATTTTGATTTCACAAGGTAAGAGCAAAGTCTGTTTGATCATATCAGTGAGGTGTGTGTCTGGTGAGAGAAGGATATTAGCATGGCGTTATTTGGATAGGACAAAGGTCTTTCACTTTGAATAATCCTCCTTGATATTTACATGTGCATAAAACAGGAAAAATCCTGTTTTGAAATAGGAGCCTTTACCTGGAGGAAGAATTTTAACTAACTTGTTCTCAAACTTCCCTGTGCCCCACTCTCTCCACTGGGAGAAAAAAAAAAAAATACCACAAACACCCCTTCCCCCCCAGAACAAACAGAAAAATAGAAAATAACAACTCTGCATTCTCATTGCCCCACAATGCCAACACTGGAAATTCAGCCATTTGTTCACATGGTATGTATTCAGAATCTGGTGGGGGTGGGAAAGATATTTCCCTTTTCTTTATCAAAGGCCCTTGTTTTACCCTTTCCTTTCGAAAAGAAGAATGAGCAAAACAAATGCTTTTTATGACTGTGTGTTTTTTTTTCCCTGTTTTGCTTTGTGTTTTTTTTTTTTGTATGTGTGTGTTAAGAATGCTTTAACCACCAGCTGTGGGCTCCTCCTAGAGAGTCCAAAATCCCTTAGAGCACCTTGCAAAAATAAAAATGTCCTCAAACACTACTGGAAACAGCCCCTCCCAGACTGCATGTATGCTCCCTTTTACCTCCCACGATCTCTTGATATTTGTGCTAGAGTGGTTTTATCCCTCTTTCTATCTCTCTTTCTCTTTTTTTATTTTTAAATTTCTTTTCAGTGTTGATGCAAATCCCCTATTGTATTCCCCCTCTGTTCTAATCCAGTTTCCATATTCTGTGTGATGTCTTTCTTTATCTTCATTTCCTCATTTCCTTCCTCTGCTTTCCATCAGCCTCCAAAAAAGATTTGGGATTATACTCCTGGAGATTGCTCTATCCTTACTAGAGAGGATAGAAAGGTAATTGTGTCTCACATACGTTGTACTACAGCATCTAGTGCGTATGTATGTGTGTATGTGGATTTATTTATTTTGTAGCATTGCTTGGGTTTTGTGTGCTTGTGATTTTTTTTAATTGGGCTTGAGCTCATTAGCCTAACAAGTAGCTGGTAAATTGATTTTAAAAACAATTCTTAAAGCATAATCAGCAGTAGTTTAGAGTGGTGGTTTTGCTATCTTGACTTGCAATGATAATTATACTAACAGCCTATTGCATATTGTTACATTATCTTTTTTTTTTTTACAGGTGGGTTTTATAACTTTATGGTTTGTAGAAGTAGATTCTAGTAGGCCTGCTGTGCATCTTTTAATTTTGAATCTTAAATACCTAAATCAATTTCCTCTGTAATGATTGAAACATGATTAATTACTAGTGAATTTCTGTGTATTGTCCATACCATCTTTGTCTTTTTCAATTAAAAAGGCTCGCTTATTTTTTTTCAAAATTAACATTCCTTTGGTTTCCCCTAACCCTAAGCATTATTTTCCCATTCTTCTTCTCCTTCTTTAACCAGACTGATCTAGAAAAAGACCTCTACCTCTACCAGACTGAGTTAGAGGCAGATTTAGAAAAAATGGAGAAGCTTTATAAAGCGCCACATAAAAAGGCACAGAAGGTATTTCCTATTCTTTTCATGCTGCCAATCCCTGTTTCCAAACTCTCTGCTCTAATCTATTCACTGCTGGATGATTATTAAATGAGGTTGGGATAAATAATGGTTCTGACCGTTCTGACTGCATGGCTTGCTGTGTCGCTGTCAGAAATAATAGAACTTGATGCTGAGAATCCGGCTTGAAATCCATTTCAGATACAGTGATTTCCTCTCCCCCNAGCCAGGGTGCCACATGGCCCCTTTTTCCTTTTGTTCTGAAGCAAAATAGAATTAACTATGCAGCCTCCACTGGACCCACCACAGCCAGACGTTTTTCAGAGTAACTTTTATTTCAGAATAACTTTAACACTAGTAGCTGTCCCTGTGCCCAAATTCCTCATTCGCCTCCCACTCCTCCCCCCCATTCCCTTTCAGCTGTCCCCCACCCCCAACCCTTTCTCCGTTAGGGTTTTGAGTTTGGTGTCTGCAAAAAAAAAACCCTCTCTATTTTTCACATGAATAGGCACCAGCAATCAGCTTAAAATTCTTGGTTGGTGTCACGTCATCATCTCGTGCCTTTCAAGCGTGTTGCCATCAACCCTCCCTTCCTACAAACCCTGCTGCTCCCTGCTACGAGTGCACGCCTACCCAAGATTTGAATATTCCCAAGAGATTTTACACAATTTTCCTTATGCTGGACCTTGCCGTGGCCTTCTAGGGCAGGTCAGCTGCTGCTGCTGGTCCGAGGGTCTGCAGGACTTGAACCGTGAAATGATAGATTAATTTGGTAACACGCCATTTTTTTTCTTTTTTTTTCTTTTTTTTTTTTTTTGAAGCTGCAGCATTTCACCAGGACTTGAAAAAGCTTCTTTTTTAAACCCAAGATTTGCTTTTTCTTCCTACATAGGAATCCTCAGGTAGATGAGAGGAGATCAAATACAGCATTTCTTTTAAAATTGCCATCAATTTTTAAAATAGTATGTCTAGAAAGTGTTAGATGGATTTAAAGCAAGCGGATAAGAACTGGCTTTTGCTATTGAACCTGTGCAGCTGGCATTGCTTCTCTTAAGTAAGGAAACTGAACTGAAACATTGCTTTTCTTGTTAGTGCTTTGATATTTATTTGAACGCTTAGGAATGTATTGCGCTGCAGAAATGTAATGTACCTTTAAAGCAAAGGCGGGCAGTGACGGTTTGGGGAAAAGCTTGGGGAAATAATTATGAGCATGTGTCTCCTAGTCCTGGCCCAGCTGGTTATCTCTTCTTGCTTTTGGCTTTGTGCACAATGACTCATTGGCAGACAAAAGAATAGGCGCTGCAAAAAGGCATCGGCTGTGCTAAAAACCTGTCACTGCCCTGAAGGAACTCAGGAAAATTGTTGCTTTTCTGCAAAGACATTGACAACTTAAATTGCGTTTAGACTTAAACTTCAATGTCTCATAAAGGCTAATATTCAATCAATAGATGGAAAATTACTTAAGCAAGCCTTTTTCTTTCTCCTCATGTATAAGTGGGCATCAATGACTCCTTTTGTTTGGACTTTTGCAGAATACAGCAGGTGTTACTCCTCTGGAAACTTCCACAGACCATTCTTCCTAGTAAGTTTTCAAATTGCTTTTTGATGTCTCTTTTACAGTCTGAGGGCATGTAGGACAGGGTTTAGGGTGTTGGAAGTGGGCTGGCTTTATTATTTGGTGATGGATATAGGTAGATGCGTATCCCATGAGAATTATGCATGTGCTTTAGATGAGTCCAGATACTATGTCTGCTCTTTGATCTTGAATTTTGAAGTGATTACTTGAGTGATTGCATTGTCTAGATAAGAATTGCTATTGTGCTAGACAGCTACTTTTTAAAAAAACAAACAGAATTTTAACTCCATCTTGATGAAATTGCATGAAGCTACAGTGTATTTGCAAACAACTTTATTGCCTGGAAAGAACCAAATGTTTGTTACTCGTGTATGATAGACTGGTTCCTGTTAGAAGTTTCCAGTTATGCACACCAGAGGAAAAGGATGCTGTTGATGAAAGGCAATACTTTTCTAGCTTCCAGGAAGGGAAAAATAGTAGCATTAGCAATATTTCTCAGAGATCTAATGTGGCAATGGTTTTCTGGATGAATACTTAATAAACAGTGAACTCTGTCTAAATAAGTTGTACATGGGGCCGGTTTGTTTTGAAAGAGAAAAAAAAAATCCAGGGCAAGATGATGAGTTGTCCTTGTAACTGGACTGGGTACTTCACATTTCCCATAGGCACAAGGATATCCTCTACGTGCATGGATTGTTAGGAAAGGCATGCTCTCCTCCAGGCATCCATTGACATCCATTCTTGACTGTCCCAAAAGTGTTAGATAAGTTGTGAATTTTCTGTTTGTTTTTGCTAGGCAGGCCAGGTGTGCTCTCCTGCATTCAAGTCATCTACTGGAGCGCATGTCAGTTCCCACCAGAGAGTGGTAGCACAGGCAACTGATGGTTGTAGGAGCTGTTCTGGGCCTTGAAAACTGTATCTGTACATAACAGAATTACTATATACAACTCATGTCAAGGGAATTACCCTCCAGCTAAAAGAGAAGCGTGTGCATGACATATATGTGTTATTATACACTTTAAGGAATAAGGAAGCCATCTTAACTTCTCATCATGCAGAGCAGCGTTTTGTTCTGCAAAGCATCTCTTCTGTGTGCACAGACTGATCCATTAGCGAATGAAAAGGTTTCCACCCATGCACCACTGTCTGTGCCCTTTCTGACACCACCCAAAGCGTTCAGGAGTGCCAGCATCTGTGCCAGTGGGTGGGAAGCAACCTGGGTAGGGTGGGAATGGGAGACAACAGAGAGGGCCAGTGAAGTTGCACATTCTTCCCTAGCCTGCCTATAGAGAGCAGGGAGAAGAGATACCTGGAGCTTATTGCATTTTTTGTTTGTTTGCTTGTTTGTTTTTTCCTTTTCAGTGTCGCTCTTCCTTCAGCTCACCAGATTCTAATCTTCTTGCAGACTGCCCTAGCCCCACAGTACAGCTTGATGGTCCTATAGAGGGAGCAACCAGTAAAGGGACTCTGCCAAATGCATCCTCTTTCTCACCTAGGTGTATTCCAAAGCAGGGAAAACATTTTAACCCTTTGGTTTTTAACAACTGGGCTAAAATGCTCTCACCTCCCAGGTGAGGAACCTCAGGGCGGTCATGAGTCCCTACAGCAACTGGCAGGGTTTTCTCAGGAACCTGACGAATAGAGGCACTGGAGTAACACACGAGACAGAACAGCTCTGTAGCTGTGGTTATGGCTCTGGCTCTTGCTCCTATTTGAGCATTACCTAGGTAGAAGTGGTGACAGTGTTCCGTTTCTCTTTGGTGGTGTTTCTCACTAGCCCTTTTACTTCAGAAAATAATTTATGAGACTGCATATGACCTGGTTTTCCTTGTCAGGAAACTAAAATCTTCTTTGTGATCCAGACATTGTGTAATTCCACCCCCGTAGCCAGTTCTCTGATGTGTTGGAAGCTTTCTCTTTACCCTGTAACTACAGCGTCCATCCAGAATAACCAGATGCATGTACAGATTTATCCACAACAAGCAAGCCTAACCACAAATATTTCCACACTTGCATAAATTTGAATCACCCCTGGACATCACAATGTAAACCAGCTTTCAAAATGTTTCCGTGAATCGGCAAAAGAACTTTTTTTTTTTTTTTTTTTAACTTTCTAGCAGCCATACTTTGGCCTCAGAATAGCTTTGTGTGTGAGACTGCATCTCATTCTGAAGAGCCTGGTTGAGCAGGCACAACAACTGGTATCGGATGAGCTCAGCTTTTAGGAAAATACAGTCTGCCTGATTGTTCAGCAAATCTTTTGCACCTGGAAAAGCCATTTATATCATGAAATGTTGTGGTGGTTTTTTGAGAGAGAGAGAGAACAATGAAATCTAGAAATCATGTGTGGGGCTTACTGGTTCTGTTTCATGACTGAGGAAGGAGATTTGTAATAAAGCTTCAGTCTTTAAGGGCCTAAGAAATTAGAATTGTGCCCATTTTTAACACGTATCTCAGAATCCAGCATTTTGTTTATATGTCTGCATGGTAGACCTAGAGTCTGGGGCTTTGTATTTCCTCTATTGCAAGCTCAAGTCAAAGCTGAGCAGAATTGTGCATATCTAGGAAACTTCTCAGGTGTTTAAACAGTAGCGTGTATAGCCCAGTACCGTTGCTTCTCTGCATGGCCCTCACTGATGGGCTTGGAAAATTGCTCTGGGAGTATTGACTTATAATGTTGGCTGAGAGGCTGAACTGGTTAAGATGAACTCCTGAGCAGCTGTGCTTTGTAACCAGGGGACAGGAATATAGTGTTTATAGAGAAAGGACTGGAGCTGGAAGATGTATGTACTACTTCTACCTAGCCACTGAATTTCTGTATGTTTGCAATGAAATCATGCATCTGTTTTGTGACCCTGTTGTCTCATCTGTAAAGTAACGGAGGAGTGCTTTCCTGCCACCTGTTTTCTGGGGGACTGAGCTGGGAGAGTTCCCTCAGGTGAAGAATGCTGTGGTAGTGCAAAACTTAGAGCATTATTGCAATGTATTCATAACCTCTTCATTCAGCATCAGTTCTTCATGTACAGTCCATTCTGGGTTTACAGGCATGGTTTTCTCTTTCACTGCACGAAGCTCTCAGCAAACAGAAGTGACCTACTGGCGCCTCTCCCTATTTTTCTGTTTTGCAAACTGTTTTCCAGCTCCACATATTCTCCCAACTACCATGCAGTGAAGAAGGAGTCAGAACCAGCACTGGGGGACCTTGCTGGCTTGGAGAATGAAAGACAGATTTACAAGAGTGTACTGGAAGGTGGAGATATCCCGTTCCAGGGGCTGAGTGGTCTCAAGCGACCTTCTAGCTCTGCTTCAACAAAAGGTAGGTGGCCAGGGCACTAATCTGACCTCCGTTCTGCACAAAGTGTCAAAAGCCTGGTAATATGGGGCAAACTCCTGCAGGGTTTACAGTCCTGTTCAAGCCAGTCGAGGTTTCCTCTGTCCTTCCTCTTTGCCATCCCTGGTTTTCTCTCTTTTTATCTCTCAGACCACACTGGCCAGTATTTTTCATGACCCCTTTATCTGATCCAGGTTCCTCTTCCCAACAGGGACCAGCTCCCTCCATCCAGCACCTCAGCCACACCCCGCACCCTCATGTTCTTCCTCTATGGCTGCTCAGGCTGGCCCTGCTGTCCATCCGCTCCCACTGCCTTGTCATGCTAGAGCCCTTCCCTGCCTTTTCTGCTCTTCCTGCTGGGGTGTCTCAGCAGGCCACACACTGTCTGCTGGCCTGAATACCCTGGTGTAGCTGGCACCACGTGCTCCACAGCCTCCTGCCTGTGAGGGGTGTGCAGAGAATGCACAGGACATTGAATCAGCAGTGCCCTGCGGTCTCTGAGACAGCAAGGCAGCAGAGGCCACTGCGTTCTCCTCCCCATTCCTCCCCCAAACGTGGACTTTCTAGAAGATTAGGTCAAGTAAGAGCTTGACTCCCATCAGGGAGTTGTATTGGGGAATGCATCTCTGAGCCAACTTCAACCTAAAAATGGCTTGAGATGGGGAGAGGACTGGAGAAGGAATGCATTGGGTTTCTGAACTGCTCTCCCTAAAAATAACGCATTGCACCAAAAAGGTCTGTGTCTCCATCTTACAGCTGTTTTTCAACATTATGTCCAGCCTGTAGGGCAGGGAGTCAAACTTGAGCTGAACAAAAAAATCTGTTCAAACAGTTATTGTTCCCCAAACTGCAGTTGAACCTGAATGGTTATTTTGACAGTTTAATTTGAACTCAGATCGGAAACAGACCTTAAAATCTGCAGTCACAGCTGAACCCGGACTGGATCTGATGTTAAAAAAATGTTCTGATTTGGCTCCTTGATTTTTAAAGCAGACATGGCCCACACCACACTGTCTGAAGCACACTCAGCTTATTCCTGATGTGGGGAATCTCTAAGCAGGCAGCTCTTGGGCAAGGCCAGCTGATGTGGCCTGCTTGTGCTTGCACAGTCAGCCCTTGATTTTCTTCTCACTCTCAGGAATAAACTCTTCGGCAGGCACTGTGGTGAGACCATAATAAATATGATTACAGGCTTGGTGTATTAAGCCATTTTTGCAATGTTAGTGCCTCTGCATTCGTGCTGACACCCCAATCCTGCCCAGAGTTCAGCTGCCCTTTTCCATGGTGCCACAGCTTCCCTGGAAGCTGATGATGCTCAGCACTTTTTAGGAGGGTACCTTCAAAGTGCAACAGGCCTGTTTCTGGCCAAGCCTCTCATCTTAGAAACATGAGCAGCACTTCACCTACTCCTGTAAGTGCAGCTTGTTGTGCAGTGTCTTCCTGCTTTTCCCTATGTTTTGGAACTTTGTTTCTTTAAAGTGCATTGTATGAAATCCAAGCATGTTCTCTCTCCTTTCTCAATAGCTTTCTAGCATTTAAGCTAACAGGTTGTATTTATTTTATTCTGCATGCTTACCAGTGGATCGTAAAGGTGGGAATGCTCATATGACTGCGCCCTCTTCAGTTAATAGCCGAACCTTTAATGCTAGTCATACCGGTATGTTAGGTCACGCATGTAAACATAAGAAGCCCTTATCAGCTGCAAAAGCCTGCATTACTGAAATCCTCCCTTCTAAATTCAAACCCAAACTAGCAGCTCCAGCTGCTCTTGTGCAGGACAAGAAGGGTATCTTGCTATCTCATGAGAAAGCTCAAAGCTGCGAAAACCTTCGTAGCTCCATTGCCTTGTTTGATAATAAAAAAGCTTTTATGGTAGACATAGGGGAAAGCATAGAAGACATGTTGATGAAGTCGAAGCAGGAGTATGCCATCAAATCTGGCAGTACCATGAGCCTACAGGAGTATGGCACCAACTCTAGGAAAGGCTACCTGTTTCCTGCCTCCAGGAAGAGCGGGATGGAGTTTACAATGCTCTATAAAGATATGCACCAGATCAACCGGTCCAGGATCCATTTGGGCACAGTCTCCTCCAGCAGTGTGAGAGATATTGCATCTCAGTTTGAGAATGAAGCAAAGGACAGGATGGAGCACAGCCTTAGTCGAGAGGATTCAGAGCAGATCCCCAAACACACCGTTTCCTCCCGTATCAGTGCCTTTGAGCAGCTGATCCAGAGATCCCGATCAATGCCCGCACTTGATTTTTCTACTGGCCAAAGCAAGTTCACCACTTCTCTCCAATCTAAAACTTGTCTGAGTTCTGCCTACTCTGCAGAGTTTCTTCTGGATTTGCCAAAAACACACCGAGAAGAGAAGGATGCTGCCAGCTTGGCAGACAAATCCTCCCGCTCCTGCAGCAACGTGGAGGACACAGCTTCAGATGTCAGTGATGCCATCCCTATGGACACACTTTCAGCTTGCACAGATGAGATAGATCTCCTCTCAAATGCATCCAATGACAGTGGTGGCAGCAGCAGCAACCTCAGTGGACCTCAGAAGCATAAAATCAACAGATGCAAAGGCACATGCCCGGCTTCCTACACCAGGTTCACTACCATCCGAAGGCATGAGCAGCAGCAGGCCTCCAGGAACCCTGATTCCAAAGGGGGTGTCTATGGGGACAGACACACGCTCCCCAGAAATGTCTACCTGATGAGCCCACTCCCCTTCCGACTGAAAAAACCTTTCCAACACAAGTCCAGCAGGACTCCGCCCCCAGACTGCCTGGAAACCCTGGCAATGCCCAGTCCCGAGAGCCCAGGCGACCCCATACAGCTCCGGGGGAGCATAGGAGACGAGAGTCACCACTCCCGGCACGAACTGTGCTCCAGAAGCAGGCCGCTAGCCCCCCACCGCCTGTCTTCCTTTGACATTGTGGAGAGGCTTAGCTACTTCCCCACCATGGGATCTAGCCGAGATAGCTCCATGGGCCGGTCTGATACTCCTGACTCCTTACACAATGGGAACCCAGTTCCATATGCTCTATATCACAGCTTGGACACAAACAACAACCCGCAAAGTGAACTTGGGACGTACCTAGGAGGTGGCTTTTTGTGTTCTTTAACAGTGTTCCTTCATCTGTCTTCTTGCTTTCCTTTCTCCTCCCCTTTTCTTCCACAACCCCTGCATTTTTACTCCCCATCTTTGCATCCCCTGACTCTCTATTTTTTTTTTTTCTGGTATGTCTAATGTCCTTTGCGTGTCTTGCTGAGCATTTTTGTTCAGGACATGTTAACAGCTGCACTTCTGAGAAACGATTTCTGCTGCCTTTCTAATCACATCGGGTTCAGTTGGTCTCTCAAGCAACTCCTGGGATGCAAGAATCTCAACATGAGTTATTTCTAGTCCTATATCATTTGCACACATGGGAGTATAAAACAAACCCAGATGATTTGCTTTAAGGAGCAGTTTCTCAAGGTCAAGTTGTGTGTGTGTGTGTGTGTGTTAAACTTTTCTCAACAGTAAAATGCCAAATCATATTTTGATGGCAGCAAATCTTTTCTTCACAAAGTCCTTCTATGTTTTTACTCTTTCCTGTACCTTTATTTTATCCCCATTTTTGGATCTTTGTTAACAAGTACAGTCCAAAAGGGAAAAAAATGAAAATGGTTAAATTATCAACATCTGATTGGCAATTTGGTCAATGACAATTGAGAATCCTTACTGTTGTAATGGAAGCAAATTGTTTAAAAATATTTATTTTTTTCCTTTCTGGTTATGCTAGATAAATCCATCTGTATTTTAACTTCCTTATGTTGTTTCGAAGTAGATTCAGAATCACCAAGGCATTTTGCACCAGTTGATTACATGGAAACTCCAGAAGAAATTATCCGCAGGCGTCATGATGATAAAGAGGTAATAATGCCTTCTTTTATGGCCTAGTAACAGTTGTAGCAGCTCCACATGCAAGAAATACAGTAGAAACTGTAGAAGGATAACTTACATGTGCATTTATGTATATATTGGAAGTTAGAGCAAAAAGCTGGAACTAGTATGTTTTAATTTTAATACTACTTCTGCCACTGATTTACTGTATAATGCGTAGTCCAGTTTAGCTTTTATTTAAAAGCAACCTGATAGTTCCTATCAATTGCACAAAAAGTTATATGGGGGCTTTAAAGAATATAAAATGGTTGGAGAGGTATCTGAGGTGTTGTACAACACCTCAGTACTTGCAGATAAAGATGAAATGGTTATTCTACAAGTGAGTTATATTTTTATTGCTCTCCAAGCAAGCCACCTGAGTCAGTATTAATCAAACTGGTGAGAATGTTTCCTTTCATGCAGGAGTCCTCAGGTTTTGAATAGCAAATATAAGATATTTCAAGTCACCAGAAAGTGTGAAGCTTTTCCCCAGTGCAAACTAGAATTCTTTGATGTCTCAAATTGTCAACAGAATTTATCAGTCCTTTTCAAAATGGCTAGGTAATGCATGGACAAACTGAAATAATAAGAAAGCAACACAGAGTTTTCAGCACTGACTGTATTCAAGCTGAGTTAAAGAAGTTATAAACTGATTGCTTTCCAGGAAGGTTGTTTAATAAATAAAATAAAACCAAGTGATAATTTTACTGAAGAATCACGTTACCTTTCTGAGTTCAAATAATGTTTGTGTGTGTTTTGAAGTATGTGTAAAACCTGTTCTTAATTCCTATGTGAAAAATATATTTTTGCTTTCTTCTCCCATGAAACAGTAATCCCCCCACTGCCAAAATCCAGGAAGAAAACTCATATAACAACAAAACTCTGAGTTCGCTAAGACCTGCTGGCTTCAAATTATAGAATAGTTCAGTTGGAAGGCACCTACAAAGATCATCAAGTCCAAGTGCCAAATGAGTTACCAAAGAGCCTAACTCTTCAGCCTACAGTCAGCCCCAGAAGGTGCAAGAATCCTTCTGCCCAGTTCCCAAGAATGCTCATTTCCATTAACGTGCCAGAGGCTAAAGAACTCCAAAATAGTTCTGTGGGGTTTATTTATTTTAATGAGTGTATTACATAAGCCCAAAGGAAGTATGGCAGAATCTGATACCTGAAGGTGGTTAGGCACTTTCCCAAGCTCCTTTCAAAGCTCAGCGGAGTTTGGTGCCTCAATTTACCTGTGGAGCTGATTCAGGTCTCTTGGAAGTCAGTGAGAGAAACTCCGTTGGTTGAAGGGGGTGTTGCATCAGCCCCCTGCATTATCAGCAACTTCCCGATTATCTTAGAAGCTCCCAAGACCTGCACAAAACTTAGAAAAACTCCTCATTGACTTCCATCAGCTTTGGATCAGATCTTCTGCATGAGCTGGATTTCTGTTATGCCATAATGGCAATGTACTTTTTTGCTTGCTAAATCAAAGGGTATTGTGTAGTTAGTAGAAGCAGTATTTTATGTTGAACTGTAAAAAAAGTCCCAGCTATTTGTTGGGACCTCAGGAATTTTATTAAAGTCACATTTGTGGCAGCTTTCAAATGGCCTTAACTAGATGATTTACTGCCCATTTTCTGCAATTTTATGGCAGAAACTTTTAGAGGACCAGAGACGGCTTAAACGTGAGCAAGAAGAAGCTGATATTGCAGCTAGAAGGCACACAGGGGTTATTCCAACGCACCATCAGTTTATCACTAATGAGCGATTTGGGGACCTCCTAAATGTAGACGATACAGCAAAGAGGAAATCTGGGTCAGAGGTCTGTTTTAGTTACCTCAGTCTGCTGCTTGACCCAAAGCAATATTTGCCTCTCACAATGTTGTGCTTTAGGCCGACATTAGCTCTTCGGAGAATGTTGTTTGTTTTTTTTATCCTCTTTCCCCTTTCCCATTCTGGCTTCATTTAGAACTGCTTTGACTCTTGTGCCTGGTAAATTAATAGATATCTCTATACCAAGCTGCATATGTTAAAGCATGCCTGCTGACAATTGCTGGTGCACATCTGTGATGCATGCCTTTAAATATCAGCTACTTTTAGTAAATCAAAGGCATTCTACATCCTTTGCATCATATTGCTACATTGCCTTCTTGTCTGTGCCTTATGTTTAGAAACTTCATGTCTTGTTGATCCTGGCCATGTGACTGTCTCATAGTTGTTGTTTTTTTTTTTAGAAATAGATTGTTTCTTCTCATATCTAAAGATGCTTAATGTCTTTGGGAAACAACTGGAAAAAGTCTCAGCATGTTTCACTGAGTACAACCTGGTCAGTCTTTCTGAAAGAGACAAAGGAGGAGATAGATGTTTTTTCCATGAGCTCGAGACAGTTCTCCCTAGGGCTGGATGTTTTTTGGCCAGGTGTGCTGGCCAAATGCTATCTCCTGCCTTACAGATTGCTGCTGTGGCTCTTTACAGCTGCTGTGTTTCCCCAGAGGTGCTGCACAGTCACGGTGGGTGAGGTGGTCACTGTGTGGATGGAGTGCATCTGTCTGGCCCTTGTTCACCTAGTTTCAAATGCTGTAGTGCCACATAAATACAACTACTACTTATTTTATGCTTCATTACCAAAATGACTTTAAAATTGCCTAAATATTCTGTGTCCATCAGAAAATCAGCCAGAAAAAATCAAGTTTTAAAGCCTAGGCCTGCTGTCAACATGTCCTCTTTGGCTTTATAGCCACTGAAGACCTTTTTTATGCACATGCTCGATTTATTCATACTTCCTCCTCACCTTCGTCTCTTTGCTACCAATCCATACTTGGATCGCATTGCAAGATTCAGCAGGGCTAGTTAATAATCAATAAAGAGCCACATCAAATAAAATCCTTTTTTTTTTTTCCCCAGCTTGTTAATTTTGCTTTCTGATTCACCCAGCAAAGGGAATTTTGTCCCAGAGTCCCAGTAGCTGTAGTTACTGGAGCAGCTTTTGTTCACCAGGGTTTGTCACATCTAAAAGTTTACTTCTGTTAAATCCCTTTTCTTTAGAGCATTAATTGCTGTTATACCAGAAGTGTTATACCACTTTTTGCCCTGGTAAGAGACACCCATCTAGCGTATTAGACTGCTGTACCAGTTGCACACAAGCTTGTAGCAGAATAGCTGCATTCAACATCCATCCCCAGACTAATGGTAGCTATAGAAGAGTTTGGGGTATTTTTCCTCAGGAGAGGATGTAAAACTTAATTGTTATCTTAATGTGCTGATTTTTTTTTTCTGATCTCTAGATGAGACCTGCTAGAGCCAAGTTTGACTTTAAAGCACAGACGCTGAAGTGAGTATAGCTTGTTACTGTTGCCTTTAGTGTTCTTTCTCTGTCTTTTCCCCTAGGATGCAGCATTTATGAAATTTCATGCCATTGGATTCGTGTTTTGGGTGTGTCTTTCCAGCAACTCTGTCAAAACAAGGTGTCCACAGTAAGGCAGGGGAAAATAATATGAATCTTGCAGGTCATAGCCTGTAAAGGACCTTTAGGAAAATGTCTTCTTTCTCAGCATCAGCAAGAGACTTAAACAGGTGCCTAGTTTTAAACATGTAGCTGGGCCCTTGACTCAGGATTTTCCTGACCTGTAAGGGTACAGACTGATCACTGCTCCCCTGGTATCTGTGGATATGCCAGCAGATGTTTCTAGTGTCATTGTACCTTCAAACCCTGTTGTGGTCCCTGGGGTGAGTTGAACGAGAACAAGAGCCCTACTTGTTCTTTTCTGGGGAACGCTGCTGTGAAGAAAAAGGCCTGAGCCTGGAAAGGCTCTTGTTTTAACGTTGCTAAGGAGTGAAGAAAGAAAAACAGAATTCAGTGAAGGAGCAGCTGTTTTTCTTCTCGGGTGCTAATGCTCTGGGATGGTTTTGTTATATGTTCTTTAGGTGATGATTTGTAATGATTTACACAGCGTCTCCCCAGGACCTGTAATAAAACTGAAGCAAATGTAAGGAGTAACTGTTGCATCCCTTCAGGAGAACATACCAGGGTACCAGACGAAAGTAGAGCTTGTGAAAATTGTGGTAGGAAAGGCTGGATTGGTTGTTTTCCTGTGGGAACGCATGTAGTAGGTTTATAAGCCTAGTACAAGCTGCCCACAGTGGGAGTTCCTTAAGATGCAGACATTTGTAATTTTAGCACTGAAGACTCTGGGTTGAAATACCGGTTGTTAGGCAAGGTGAGGTCAGTGGTTGCACAACCACTGGCTGACCAGAAGTGTAATATTTACAGGATCAACATTTGTGTGTGAGAGGGTTCATCTAATCAGCAAACTAGCTTCCATTAAAATCATGTGTCCTTTTGGAAGGCTTTTGTGTCATACCCAGTTTTGAAACAGGAATTGAGCACAGCTTCCAGTCTTCCCACCATATCCAAAACGGAAGCTAGCCAGTGGCATCTGTTGCTTGAGTTTTCCCCCTTCCTGGTGGGAGGGTGTGTGGTCAGTAGGGCCCTCATAGGTCTGCTTTTTTGACAGGATCCCAAAAAGCAAGAGAGTACCTGCTCATCATGGTGTGAACAGGGTAATTCTCAAAATGTAGCTTTCACTTTGCTTGGAGCATGATGTGTCAATAGGGCTGATGCAGATCTTGGTACCTAGGAGTTGCTGGACAGCAAAAGAACACATCTGATCTCCAGTGAAATTCTGATGGAGTGCTTGTGTTGTTAACAGGGAACTTCCTCTGCAAAAAGGAGATATTGTTTACATTTACAAGCAGATTGACCAGAACTGGTATGAAGGTGAACACCATGGCAGAGTTGGCATCTTCCCACGATCATACATAGAGGTAGCTGCTTCCACTGAAGGTGTTCTTTGCCTACTCCCTTTCTGCCAGTGACCATTTCATGAACTTTTTGCATGCGACTCACTTGATTTTGTTTGTTCATTCTAGCTCCTTCCACCAGCTGAGAAAGCTCAGCCCAAAAAGTCATCACCATTGCAAGTATTGGAATATGGAGATGCTATTGCTAAGTTCAACTTCAATGGGGATACCCAAGTGGAAATGTCCTTCAGAAAGGTGGGACTTCTGTTGTGCTGATGAATTGAATCCAGACAAAAAATTTTTAATGCTAGTAACTTGCAATTTCCAAATGAAAGCTAGAATAAGATTAGCTCTTTAGTCAGGAAGGATTCCTTCTCATCACCCATGTTTTTACCCCATGGTTGTGCATTGCCGTGAGAGTGTTGCAGGTTGGCTGAATAAAGGAGTGTCAATTGCTTTCTTAGGGCTTGCTGAGAAGATACTTTTGAGTACAAATTCTGTAAGCCTGGCTGTGCAAAGCAAATTAGATACTTGGTGACATGTCTCCAGTCCGATCCTTTCCAGTGGAGATGCACACAGTCATGTGAGAATGGTGATTCGACAAGAAAAAAGCTGGGTTCCCCTTCCTTCACGCTATAAGCCAAGTTGTTAAGCACAGGCAGGCAAGGTTCTGTGGTGTTGAAGTGACTGCCTAGATCTGACTGCAGATGCAGAGAAGAGGGATGGGTTGTGTAACGGCTGTTCAGAGCAGCCAGGCATACTTAGATTAAATAGCAGCATTTCTTCATCTCAACCAGCTTTCTGGTTTTCAATGCTCAAATTAGATCTTGTCAGACTTCTTTTAATTATAGGTGAAGGTGGCGCTTGTAGTTTATATTAAGGACCTGGAAGTCACTTCATTTGTCAACAAAACAAGAGAGCATAGAGAGACCTAGTTTAAACTGCAGAACTGTGCATAATCCCTTTATACCTCATACCCCTAACGGTCTCACAGTCAGACTGAAGCCTCTGTTTTCCACTTTTTTAACTGGCTTTGGTACATATGGTCTTGAAAACATGAGGTGAGCATAACTGAGTCTGCATGCAGCCCAAAAGAGCACCAGAAGATCTGCATTTCCTTCTTCTCTGAACTGAAAAGTATCATTTCCACCCAGAGGTTAGTGTAAGAACCACATAATTTGGGAATAAGGGAGGCTGAGAGCCACAGATTGTTTTAAGTCAGCTGCAGCAAGTTTAAAAATGTAATCTGCTTTGGAATTATTGTATGTTAATATGTTCACATCAGAACTACATTGACATTCTTTCAATAGGGTGAAAGGATCACATTGATTCGACGAGTGGATGAGAATTGGTATGAAGGAAGAATCTCTGGCACCAATCGCCAAGGCATCTTCCCTGTCACTTACGTGGAAGTACTCAAACGGCCAGTGGTCAAGAATGCCATTGATTATCCAGACCCACCTATGTCCCTCTCTCCTAACCGCAGCATGACAGCTTCACCACAGGTATTTGGACTAGATGCAGCCAGTTACTGCACCTTGTAGAACAGAGGGATGTTGCCATTGCTGTCCATGAAACAATAGGTGGAAAAAGCTCTAGCTAACACTAGTTCTGTGCAGTAAAGCCTATGTGCTCCCTGCAGTATGCTGAAACTGCAGGAAAAGGTGATGTTTCATTTTCCGGAAAGGTTAACAAATGGGTAATTTGGGGATTTGGAGACTCAGCTTTTCATTTCTGATCTGTAGCTTGAATTCAAGCCAGGGCGAAAGGGCTATGGTTCGTAGCCATCCAAATAAATTTCACTGCCAGAGATGGAATGGATTGGTGATCCAGCTTCTCCTGAGTGGGCGTTTACAGACCTCCACTGTGATGAGTGAATTTTTTATTGTAATTATTAAAAGGGCATCATGGACTGTTACGGTCTGTAGGAGTCACTATTATTGATCCCAGTCAGCTTGAATCAAGCCATACCTTTACTCCCAAATGTTCCAGGTCAGAACCAAGGTTTTAGGAGGCAGGGTCAGGAGGGTGTCCTGTAGTATTTGCAACTGGTGCTAAATGAACTCAAGTTTAGAGAGCAAGCCACTCTGGGATCTTTCATGAATACCAGATTCACTATAAACCATGCTACAGCTCAAACCAGAAATCAAAATGGCAGCAGATAATTGCATGGGGAATGTGGGAATCCCAGGAAATGTATCAGAGAGGCAGTGAGTCTCTAAATCTCTGTTTTGCTCTCATTCTGCAAATACTCATGCTTGAAGGTCAGCATAAGTGTCTGGGATGTGGCCATGAGGTTCCAGTGCGTCCATTCTCTCACTCATGGGACTGAAGTAAGGCCATTCTGAGGTCAAGACTGCAAGGAATGAAAGTGGAGAGTTGGGATCAGGAGGAGGGGATGTACGGTACAGGACAGATGGGAGAGAGACTGCCATGGCTCATGCCTGGTGTCTGTCTGGATCTTCCCTAAAAGGGGTGTTTTTATTCTTCACCACTGTGTAAAGAGGAGAGGCTTGCTGCTTGTTTGGGGTTCCCTGTCGAAGTGGTCCCCAGCTGCATTTTTCTGTTTGAGCTTGGCAGTCTCTCTGGAGCTGTGGCCTGTCTGCCACCAGCTCTCTGCAAGCTTCTCCCTTTGATGGAAGGGATTGCATCCAACCATTTTTGGTTTCCTTCGCTACTCTTTTGACTACCTCCTAGTAGAGCAGTTCTCTTCCTTACTTTTTTGCCTAACTTGGCAGAGGACTGAGAAACACTCTGATCAGTGCTAATGTAGTTGATCTCACTGATGTTGCTGATAGTTACAGCCTAGGGCTGAATTTGGTCCTGTGTTCTGCCTGTCAAAACTCATTGCAGCAATTAATTCTGACTGGCTTCATGATGCAAGTTGCTGAAGTCCCAGGTATTACTGCCAGGCCAGTCAAATGCTGCGTGTTGCTATCATGGTGGCTTCAACTGCTCCCTGAGGGACTTAGGGTATATGGTAAGAAGTATAAGGTCTTCCAAAAGACATTTTGTATCTGGAATCCTGGCAAAGACTGGAGAAAGGTATTAGCAGCACAGATATGGACTGGACTCCATGGTTGGAGTAGCTGGGGACAGCACGTTCTCTGACAGGGTATACCTGTCCACGGAAAACTTATGCACATGCTTAGTCACAGATCTGCTCCTCTCCATGCTTGCTCACTCTCCTTTTACTTTTGCTCGGTTGTTTTGTATTTTCCGTTCTTATTTTTTGTTCATTTCTTTCTTTTTCTCTTCTGCTTTTGTCTCCTTCAAGTCTCCCAGCTCTGAGCTGCTCCATACACCAACTCCTCCGCCTTTGCCTTTCGCACGCCGCGCCTTATCTCCAGAGGTGCAGGCGGTCACGTCTGAGTGGATTGCTCTGACCGTGGGAGTGTCTCCTAGCACCACTCCTGCCATAACTCCTCCATTGCCTCCTCCGCCTGAAGCCTCCCTCTCTCACACTGATTCTCTCTCGCCTTCTGCTGCAGCCAGCCCTTCCCCCTCGGTCAGCCTCCACCATTCTCATCTCTCTGGCTCCTCGACTCCCAGGTCCATTAAATCCCCATTGCCCTCTTATTCATCCAGGCCTCAGTCCTCCGCTCGCAGTTTCTATCAGGCCACTCCGCAAAGCGAAGAAAAGTTTGTTGGCTTCCCTTCTCCCAGCGTGAGCTACTCTAACTCCCCTCGCTGGGCAGGTGGGAGCCCTGAAAGTGTCCTCGCAGAGCAGCATGGCACCACTGGAAGCCAAGCCTGGCTCCAGAAGACTAGAGAGGGCAGCAGCAACCCTGAGCAGGGTTCTCATGCTGGTCCCAAGATCTCTGTTGAGCGCTGCCTGAAACCGTCCCAGCTAGACATGCGTGTGAGCACAGAACAGAGACCTGTGGGTTCCTCTGAGGACAACCAGTTGTGTCAGGAGCTAATGGCTATTGTGCAGGGAGGTAAAGCAGAGAAAAGAGGCATGAGGAAAGGTGATCTGGGAAAGTTTCAAAGCGGGGAAAAGAAGGTACTTCTGCATGTGTGTGCTGCTCTGAATCCCTGATTTTATTGGTGTGTTGAGGTTTGTGCTGCTCTGCTGGCCAGGCAGAGCTGGTGGCTGCCATGTGTCCTTTTGATGATCCTAAGACCTTCTTCCAGGGTTCACCAGTGGCATTTACTGACCAGCAGGTCAAAAACTTTTAGAAGAGGGCTCAGGAGTAGTGTAGTGAGAATTATTCTAGAATAGATAATAGCGCAGGACTGACTCAATGTCTAACAAGGTGACTGTCCCAGACGGCAGCTATTACCAGATGTGTCAGATGAAAGTATCACACAGGCCTCAAGCTCATGTACTTCACCACATAGAATACAGACAATTATTTGCTATTCAAAGATTTTTCCAGTGTGCAATGGACCATTTTTGGTAATGGGATTTATTTCTTCCCCCTAAAGGCAAGCACTGAGACTTCTTGTAAATGTCAGCCTGGCTCCTGCAATCATATAAAAGCTGTCCCTTGTGGAAATACAGGATGGTTGATCCTGGAGTCTGTGGATTAGTGAACCTTAGTTTGGGATGTGCATGACTAAGTCAGGGAGGCTTGCTTGTTATCTGTGCTTTGAGTGGAATTTATTAATTTTGCATTTCTAAAATGCTGTGACAGGGTCCAGCCACAAATGAGAATTAGACCAAGTGTTATTTTCCCCCAAGAGTATTTAGGTATATGTAGCTGTATGTTACAAGAAGGAACATAGAGGAGCCCTCTAGTGGCTTCTACAACATCTGCCCATAGTCTTGGTATAGAAGATCTGCCTTACTTTGCAGCTCTCAGTTGCCTTGGTGTCCGTTATGGGCTACAGCCAGCCAAAATACATTACACCTCCATGCTACCTTATACAAGAGTGGAAGTTTGGAGAGCTCAAAATCGTAGTGTTATAAATAGCTTCTTGAATGCAATGTGATAGCCTCCATGACATACCCCATCTAGCCAATGTTAAATAATGAAGGTTTGAGGACTGTGGTTTCTAAGATGACACATTTCACACTGGGAAATCTTGTGACAAATTGCTTGATTTCTGTTTGAATCATAACTAGAAGCATATTGAAAGCTATATAAAGACTATGCTGTTTGCCATCTGGATACATTTTTAGCAGTATTTTCTACAGGCATAACCTGCATGTTTAAAACAGAATGAGGTGGTAAGTTCAGACAAACCAGCTAGGAAACTGCACCTGCCCTTGCATGGAGTTAAGTTTGCTGTGTGTGCATCAAATGTTACTGCATAGCAAATGCTCTTATCACTAACAGTGATTGTGATAAGAGTGTGCCAAGCTGACCAACTTTTCTTTTCTTCAAAAGACTGCAGACTCAAAAGCATTCTCTTCATCTGTTCCTCTCTCTTCCTCTGCCCTCTCTTCCTCTACTGTCACAACACAGCCACCTCCCAGACTTACACGCAGAGTCAATAAGCCACAGGTAATCATCTTTGCTGATTACTCTTCCGTTACTTAGAGTTTTTTTTCCATGCCATGCCATTGTTTTGTCATATGCTTGCTTATCCATTCATTGATTCTACAGATGAGATATTTCTTCTGTCATTTAAGTAAGCATTTTCATTTAAAAAAAAAAAAAATTAATTTCCAGGCTGTGCAGAAGGGCAGGTATGGGCAAAATCTTCAGCTGTGGCAAATCCACATAGCTCTGCAAGTAAATGGGTTTCTGCCAAGTTTGTACCAGCTGAGGATCTGATTTTCTGTTCCTCCAGAGGATTAACTCAAGACTTTCTAGTACTTCAACTGCTAATAGGTTCTGACCTTGCATTCTTGCAGTTCGACTTCATTGCAAGGGCAGTATCAGTGCCTTGTTAGCAGGAACAATATAATGTGCGATACTTTAATTCAGTCTTTGTTTAACCACCTGAGATCAGGATTCAGGGCTTGAGCGTCTCAGAGCTGGGATAAGGCATACTCAGATTGGTATCCACAGTGCTGGGGACCTGTTCCAGCCTGCTTAGGTAGGATACCTGTAGTTCAGAGGTTCTCAGCTCTGCTGCTGAGAGCTACAGTCATTTCTAAAGAGGGAGACAGTAGTGTGTGTGCAGCACATAACCCGCTCAGCCTCAGCATTGTATGGTGGCTCTTCCCGGGTCCAGGAATGAGCAATGCTCACCGCTGCTGGTGACTCGTCCGTCCTTCCAGGCAGCTTCCACACGATGGCGATGTTTGAAACAAAATGCTCACAATCAGCAAAAACTGGACTGAGGCTGTAGTGATGGGTTTGCGGGCAGCAGTCTTGGCTTGATCAGTGAATCAAGCAGTTGCTCATGCAGAATGAGTGGGGGAAGTAGTTGCCAATGTTACTTATTTTCGTGATCACTCTATGAGAGTGAGATCCAGCCTTAACCCTGAAGTTTTCCTGTTACCTTTACTCACCTCATTTCCCATGCTGACTAGCATGCACTTTTGGGTGTTGCACCTGGGTGTAATAGGACTCTATGGCCTTTTTTTGGAGTTGAAGTCAAGCCAAAATTTATGTTATGTGCTTTGACAATCGGCCCATTGTCAGTGTCAACTTAAAACTGTTTGAAAGTCAGTAGTCTTGACCTCCTTTCCAGCTCTGGGCCTACAGTTATTTAGGGAGCAGGAGTGGTATTTATATATGCAAATGACTTCCCATTATCTGCATGACCCATACAGAGGCTGATAGCTTCTGCAGAACTGCAGGTAAATACCCTGGGGAGCTTTTCAAAAATCTGTCATCTTTTCATTGATTTTAATGAAATGAGAAGAGCATTTAGTAGATGTGGAAATGAGCCATTACAGGCATGGGGAAGGTAGGGCTGTGCCCTTGTGAGCAGCTGGACGAGGGCCCCCGCTTCACCCTGGCAGTGTGAGGGGTCCATCAACTCTGACAGCCTTTAGGTCAGGCTGCTGTGCACTGCAGCCTTT
The DNA here is from genome assembly GCA_013399115.1 of Anseranas semipalmata. NCBI lineage: Eukaryota > Metazoa > Chordata > Aves > Anseriformes > Anseranatidae > Anseranas > Anseranas semipalmata. Next base: position 995,121 of record VXAA01003156.1, read on the forward strand.
TCAGTGTCCTTTGTGAGAGCTCTTGGGCCAGCTTTCCCTTCGATCCCACTGGAGCTGGGGTTTGACATGCGCAGCAGTTCTCCTTCATTCTGGAGGGGTGAGCAGACCTCCCTGCTCACGGTTCTCCGTCCATGTGCAGGCGCATCACTGCTGCTGTGTGCCCGTCTCTGAAGGGATGCCAGTTTGTCTGCCTCTGTCTGTCTGTCTTGTCAGTCTGTTCTGCTTAGCTTTCTCTTTGCTCATGTAGTTCTTTTAACTCCCACCAGAAAAGGACTGGAAGACAACGCATAAACAAGAGCTGCAATGGATAGACACACTGATGACATTTGACTCTGCTAGGAGCAGGGAGAGCACTATTGAGTAGCCCCAGGATCTTTCTTCCTAACAGTAAATACCTGCCTCGGGACTTTTCTCAGCTCTTAACACAGAACGTCTACAAACCTGTGGTGCTCTTTAGATCCATCCTCGAATTCCATATGAGGTGGAAACAGTGGCCAGCTGTGCTTCAGAACTGACTGTATTGCATATTTGTATAGTCTGGAGACGTAGACACTTAAGCATATGCTTAGTCTTAATAAAGCACTTAGAGTGACTGAGAGGGTAGCAGCTGGGTTGTCCTGATGGTTCATGAATGCTCTGTCACTTATGGTCTGTCACTTTTAGGGCCCTCAGTTTAACTCCAGCAGCAGCAGGGACTGGCTCAGTTTTTTGGGGAGAATGTCTGTATTTTATGCTTCCAAGGTGCCAGGAAAGGGAACATGGCCAAGTTTCTGATGTTTTAGGCTGTGCCTGCTGTTAATACGGATATAAGTCTGTACCATTGAGCATTCACAGGCAGTGCTAATTTTTTAGCTCTCAAATAACTAATTTACTTCAGAGTTATTAATGCCTTTTAGAGAAAAGCTGGTCAGAGAGATCACAAATAATCAACTAGAAATGGACCATGTGGTCTTAGGGAGCTCATGGAGCAATTCCAGCAGTCAATTTATTAGCAAGGAGCAAAGAAGCACTTTCTTGAATTAAAAACAAAAAAAAAAAAGTTCTTACAGCTGTCTCTCACCTCAGACTGGAAATTGGTTTTCCCAGCTATTTCACCACGTGGGTTAGCTATGATCTCATCAGATTTGATGCACTACATCCGGTTGCTCTGCACAATATTAATTTTAAACTTCTAATTATTCCATTAACCTTTCAGGGCTGATGATAGACAGGCAGGAATGACTTCCAGAAATTCTGTCATTATTTCAGGCTCCACGGTAAATGCTTTGAAGGCAAATTCCACTGCAATTATCCCATCCAAATTACATTTTATTCTCTCTATATAGATATATACATGGTAATAGAGCATTGTGTCTTAGGGCAGTGATCCCAGATTCCAGCCCCAGACAGCACAGCTGATAAAGGCGGAACTGTTGTGGGATTGGGTTGGCCTGGAGTGGGTCACAGTCCTTGAGAAAAAAGGCAGTTCTCTTCAATACAATGAATGGGCACAGTTCCAGAGGTCCAAGATGTGGTTCAGAGGAGCTTTGAGAATGGGAAGTAGGCGGGGATGAGCTCATCACCCTACATTTCTCCAAACTCCTTGAGCATGCTTGGGCTGAAGGTATCACAAACATCTTTATTCTCTGCTTCTGCTCTGTCTCAGGATGCCCTGAGAAAGCAAGCCTTTCCCTAAGACTGTGGTGCAGACACATCTTTGAGAGCACAGAATGACTGAAGGGCACTGTGGAAATAAAGAGGAGGAGGGAAAGCATAAAAATTGAGGCATTTGGAGTTTGGGTTGAATGTTGTATTGAATGATCACAGAGGATGGCAATGTTCTGTATCTTATCTGATCTGGTTTGCTAATCAGTACTGCAGGGATTATTAGAACTACACTAGTTCAGGCATCCCATTTACTAGAGCATGCACACAGCATTCTTCTTGCTTTCAGTAAGTGTTTGAATATGCAAAAGCATGCAAAATTAGGCTCTGGATATCTGTGTGACTTTCTCAGTGATAGTCCTCTTCCCCATAAAACCTCCAACCCCTTAAACCCTGGTTTTCCTTGATGTGCCCTAAGACGTGTGAGGATGTGAAGAGGTGTGACTGGGGAAGAAGGTAGAGTCCAGAAGCTTCATAAGTGGTGGTGTTTGGAGCTGGGTTTTCAGTCAGAGCCTCCTCTGACCTGAAACTCTGCCTTGTTTTGGGAATTAACAGTGTACTTCAGATCCTTCTGTGGTACAGGCTAGAATGATTTTGATGGGGCTACACTGCATTGTGCCTTCTGAGGACTGGAGCTGGTCTTTTTTTTTTTTTTTTTTTTTTTTAAGAAGCAAGCAAGTTCTCTCCTGTGTCAAAGTCACTGAGGACTTTTCTAAAACCAGCAGCAGATTCCTCTCAGCAAGTTTGATGCTCTCAAGCATGTGCTTCTGTCCTTGTTTTCTCCCCCTAGAGGAATGCAACATGATGCTATGTATCATTTCTGGTTGTAGCTGTGTCCATAATCTTCCATCTCATCCTCTGATTCCCTGCTCTAAGCTTCTGTTTTGCTGTCACCTTTCTCTTTGCAGCATTCTGTGTGCTGCAATGCAATAGCATTACTGTAGCCCTAATGTCATGTTTAAATGAAAGACCTTGTTGTCCAAAAAGAGTGGTGTTGGGGTGGAGAGGGGAAGAGTTGTTCATTTTCTTTTGTTGTCTGCACACCATTTATTTATTAATTTTTAATTCTGACCAGTATAACATCTGCTAAAATGTCTTCCTTATCATTTGCTTGGTGATCACACAGCCTTCCCATCATTCATTGAGAGCTGGACCAGATCTCACAGAGTCTGAAAAGAGCTATGTGGTAAGGCCACTATTTAAATCAGATGTGTAGTCCTAGCCTCTCTTCACCCAGACAGAAGCATCTCAGTAGAGTATAAAATGCCAGCACCATTTTTAGCTGCAAAGTAGGTACATATTTATCTATTTACATACGTTGTTTTGTTTGCAACAGAAGAAGGAAATTTAGCACTTAGAAAAACTGCCATAGTCGACGAGAAGTTGGGCTAATGGTGCTGCCACTCCCTGGTTATAAGCTAAATGAAGCCAAATGCATGAATGGATCAGCCTACCTTGTCTTCTTGAACTTACTTCATAGCATTTTTAATGGTGCCACTGCAGAACTAATTGCAACCTCTTATGCTGCTGCTTTTTAAAATATATGTATATGTATTTGTTACAAATCTTCAATCTAAATGCCAAATTCTTCTGTATCTTGCCTGTTTTTCCATGCTTACACCTGGATCCCTTCTGCACTCCACTACCTGGATGTTTACCTGGATCTACAACTTTTTTTTTTTTTAACTGGACTTATGTGCTGCATCTGGAATGTCCCATCTCTTCCTGTCTATATTTTCCCTTCCCTCCCCCCTGTTGACTGTTCTTTGGGTGTTCTTGGATGTCAATGCTGCCTACCACGCAGGAAGCTGTTTGCAATGAGATCATAAACATTGCAGAAAAGTCTGTTCATTACTGCAGTACTATTTCTCAGCCTCTTGACTCTCGCCACAAGGTGACCTCTAATGACAATAAACCATCTCTCATCATTTCTCAGCAACCTCAAGCACAGCAGCAAGGAGCCAGCCCTGACAGAAGTCAAACACCACGAGACATGTAAGTCCTTTTGGCTCCCATCTCTTCCAGGGGCCTTGTCTCTTACAGGTGGTGAAGATGGGGAGGTGTGAAAGCTTCAGCATCTCAGGAGTTAAATTCAAATTATGGGAAAGTGACAGGTTTTCTTTGAAGAACAAAAATAGCCACATGGTCATATTGAGAAGTCTAAAACTGGGACCTTTGTGTCTGTGTAGCACCTGAAGCAATGACCTCATGATCTGGTCTCTGTTGGGCTCTTGATTCATGCTGCTTACGGAGACTCTCTCAATGTCTTTGTATCTGAAGCTGGAGGTGAATTAGCATCCACTAGCTATACCTGGCTCATATGGCATGGATCAATATGTTCATCCCTGTTCATAGCTTCTCACAGCACAGTGAGCAGTCCCAACACTGGGCACTTCATGCATTGTTGGCCAGGTCCAGGGAAGAATTGGTGGCTTAATGATCTGAGAGACCAAGGCTGAGATCTTCAAAGGTCTCTGTTGGGTTTAAACCTGGAGCTGCCATTAATCTTGGTGGGGTGTTTCACTGTTGGTTTGGAGAGCAGTGGCCCGCACTGTGCACTGGTGACTGAAGTTCACTGACAATTGGCTCCTGAAAGGAGCCTTTGCTTCTCCCCGCCTCTTTATGCAGAATGGAAAGTCTTGTGTCACCTTTATTTTAACTACCCACAGCTGGGGGACCAAAGCCTCCCCAGATTTGCCCAGAAATTTCTTCCACTCCATAAGATTCTTTTATGATAATTGCAGAGTGCCTCTGGAGCAATAGATGTCTCAGAGCAGGACTCAATCTTTCATTTTGTTTGTACCGTGCCTCCTCAGCCAGGATTTATCCAACCTTAGTGCAGTAGACAAGGCAGTATCTTTTTCTAAAGTCCTTCACTCTGACATTTGGCAGTTCATGGCCCTGCCTATGTGCCTGGCCAAAGGAACAGAAGTCTCAACCAAGGAATGAGTGTATCCAGGTTTTGGCTTGCATTCAGTAGGGTGTCTGCATTCATACACTCTCTAGGTTCAACGTGTTAGGAGGGCTCCAGCTGTCATAGTCTATGGAGACAACTACTTGGCAAAAGGGAAACAGAAGCTCTCTGCATATCCTACACGGTGCAGATGTGACACTTTTTCCTGCTATGGCTTTGTGATAATAGCCAACTTAATGCAAGTGACTTCCACCTTTCAAATGGAAAACACAGGTCCAGATTGCATTGAACAAATTACAGTAGGAACTAGGAGGAGGGATGTCTCCTTTTGAAAAGATGTCAGGAAGATCCAATGGCTAACATGTGCTATTTTTCTGGTTTTAGAGTTAGCTACCAAGCCCTCTACAGCTACACTCCTCAGAATGATGATGAGCTGGAACTGAGGGACGGTGATATTGTCGATGTCATGGAGAAATGTGATGACGGCTGGTTTGTGGGTGAGTGTGATACTTGCCAGGCAGCAGGGCTCTTTGAGATGCAGATGAGCAATTTTGCAGAGCATCTAGAAGCTGCTTTCATTTGCAGGATCAAAACAGGGTAAAAAAATCAACTCAACTTTTTTGGTGATTTCTCATCTTTTCCCACCAAGAACATTAAAATTAGGCTGCAGGGTGATGGAATTTTGTTTTCCTTGCTAGCTGTCTAGGTTTTCCTTTTTTCACTTAATTTACCCATTCCCCTCTTCTTCCTGATCCTCCTTGCTCACACTGATAGCAGAGCAACAGAGGGAACCAAGGAAAACTGGATTTCTATATCTTTTCCAGAGCTGAGGGAGCTATGACAAGCTACACAAAGTGGCAAGTAGGGGACAGAAGAGACACTGGTATGGGAATTGCAGTCCCTGGAAATTCAGCCTCATCTGTAGATGTATGTTTAGCAAAATCTAGCCCTGTATCTTCAAATAATGTAAGTCTGGACAGTGCTCTCCATCTCAACAGTGCAAGTCTAGGCTTGTCCTCAGTTGTTGAGGAAGATTAGCTCATTTGAATTGTTAGGAGTTTGGCTCCCAGCCTAAAGGCCCAGGAGCTTTCACCAGCACCTTATCCATTCTTAAAAGGAAAGACCAAAGATTATTATTAGCAGAACTAGTTCTGATCTCTTCTACACCAAAAGGCTCTTTGACCAGGACTCCTCTTTATTTTTAGAAAGCAATGTCTTCACACAGAACAGGCTGCCATCCCAAACTTTTTAAACCCCTAAGCCTTCCTTGCATGGCTCTGTCTTACACTGGCTTCCTTATGTTTTATTTTGCTACAGGTACATCCAGGAGAACAAGGCAATTCGGCACCTTCCCAGGCAACTATGTGAAGCTTCTGTACCTGTAAAGTAACAGTGACCCCACAGTGACAAAGATGGGGTTGTTTTCCAGATGGTGTTTTTAAACAGCAACGAAAGAGAGAATTTATGAATGTAATAGACAGGAGACAAAAAGTGTTAGGAGGATGTGGTTATGTGGTACAGTATTGAGTTGAATGTGTTGCCCTGCTTCCACTGATTCAGGGTATGATTTGTTTGCTGAAGAAGAGACAGTTTCTAGTTTACAGTGCTGCATTTGTGTATTCCTTTCCCCTCCCCAGCAAGAGTTCTGGTGATAATCTTAATTTGTATGGAGTACCTTACCTCTGAGAAGGCTTCAGGGAAGCAAATGGTATAGGTTTTGTTTGTGTGCTGAGATATGATAGTGCTTTCAGAAAGTATGCAGCCTTGCAGCTGCTCCCTTTCACTGGCAAGGTTCAGGGAGGCCAGGCTTTCTGCCTTTCTGAAGACTTACTTTGCTCTGCCTTCCATTTCCACAGAAAACCCTTCCTTCATGTCATGCACCTTAAAACCCAGCACAGGCAGAGGATAGCTGATATGGTTTAACTCTAGAGTTCTGTGTGGAAAAGGAGTTTGGGACTGGTAGTTTTATCCAGAGAGGTCAGCCAAAACATACTGCAGATGCACAAAAAGCCCAAACCCTTTCATAACATATTACCTACTTCTGCAGGTTTTTTTTTTCTTTTGTGCAGGGTGTGTGTGTGTGTGTGAGTGTATTGTGTGCATCAAAACGAACTGAGTCATGTTTTTTAAAGAGAAATCAGCCTGGCTTTGACATTTATCTGCACAAAGAATAGAATCAATAAACAGAACATCACTGAGAGCAAATCTTGTTTACAAGTCCTACGGCTGGTCACTTTCTTGGCTCCTCCTGTCCTGTTGCTAGCTCTAAAGGATTTGAAGCATGCCTTTTGGGATAAAGACTTTGCTTTTTTCCTGGCACTAAATCTTAGAGGCTCCTATAAATCTGAGCAACATGTAATTGAGGGTGCCTTTTTTTGGGGGGGATTACAATGTTGATGATAGATCTCCAATAAATACATGCATTTTGGCCGCCTCTTAGTCAAACAAAAATCTAATCCATTTGGAAAGCTGTGTTTCCAACAGTTATTACCAGTTGTAGAGATTTGTATTTCCTTGAGGAAAAAAAAAAAACATGGCTTGCTAATGTGCTTGCCTGTAAATCCACTATGAATACTCTTTTGATAGACATTTTGTTATTAAGAAAAAGCATAAACAAAACCAGTTCTATCAGACTCTGCTTCCTACAGTTACCATACAAATAGCAAAGGGTTAGATTGCTATTTTGTCATAAGCCGTATTTAATAATATAAAATGCCTATTTTTATGCCGATGCTTTTATACAGATTTATTAAGAGTAACTACAACTAACTGTTAGCATGACTTGCAATATGTTTTGATAAATTAGCCATGCTCCTGGGTTTAAAATCAAGTAGGCTTGTCTTCCGCCTAGGTCAGCGGAAGAGAAGACTCAGTATCTCAGAAGTTTGACTGTAAATATGTATATTTAACTTTGTACAGACAATGTACTTACCTTGTATAGAAAAATAATTTAAACACATTGAGTGAAGGGAGGAAAAGAAAGGCAGTTGTGAAAGGTTGGGACTTTTTCCACTTCTATTTAAATGATGGAATTCCATGTGTGTTCACATAAAGAGTTTTAGCACAAAATATCCACTATGAAAGAGTTTCAAATATGACACAAAGCACCACTGTTTCTTTTCTACAGGAAATATCATTAATCCTGCATCTTATTTATGAGTTTGTTTTTCTGCTTTGGGTTTGTCCTCCAGTTATTTGCAGCAATATTTAGGCCTGTTGCTGAAATTGGATAGCACCAAATTAATCTATCCAGCAAAGTAACACGATGATACTGACTGTATATAACCTACTCATTTAAAGGTTTATTTTCTGTTCTTGCTCTTGCCATTTTAAGTTGCACACGTGCACACACACACATACACCCCGCAACTTATTTTTGTGTTGATTTTTGTTTCTTATTGCAGTGGATTACTATTTGACGATTAATAAATGGAAGTATTGAATTACTACTGTGTTTGTTGTACAGATTATTAAATAAAGCCTATTCCCACTGTTCCTGTAGCGATGCACTTTTGTACCAGTGCCCCTCTGTGGCTGTCTGTGGCTGTGGCCATACTGAGCAGTAGATGTCTGCCACGGTTCTTCCCTAGCATCCTGCGCCTCCAGATGCTGCTCATGACTTGGCCTTGGCTCACCATAGGCAGGCCATGGCTTTTTCTTGAAGAAACCAAGGTGTAAAAGCAGAGGAAAAAAATGCTGCTTACACCCAGATCCCACTGTAACAGGGGGTCAGGGTGTAGCTGCTGCAGCATGTATGCAGAGCTGGCAGCTCAGGACCACACCTGAGCCCACCGTTTTACAAAGAGTCTTTGTGAAATGACCCTGAAACCCAGAAACTTGACAGTAGTCAGATCCTTCTCTGCCTCTGTGCCTATGGAAGTCACAGAGGCCTTTGCCTGGGGTTTCACGCCCTGGCCTTCTCCTAGCCCCCATCCATCAGCTGGCAGGTGGCAGTTGTGTCCTCTGCATTTGGTCATCGACCTCTGCTGCCCACCCTTGCCCTCATGGCAGTACTGAAGTGTGAAGGGAACTCAAGGCCCAAGAGAGTTGCCTGCTGGGTTTCTGTGTTGATCTAGCTGGGTATCTTTGGTACCACCACCTTCCTGGGAATTGTCTGGCATGTCTTGGCTTTGGTTTCCAGGAGCTCGAGCCACCAGCCGCACCTCTTAGATAAAGGCTTGTTATCAAAATTCACTTTCAGTCTTGCAAAAGCAGATTCAAAGATGACTGCAGACTAGAGACAGGTAAAAAGAGGTCGATGTTATGACGCTGAGGAAGACCCAGGCAAGGTCTTCAGCTGGTGGTTCTTCCAGTGGGAGGACCACTGGAAATGATTCTGTAAGAAAACTAAATCTGGAAATGATGAAGTGAAGGCTGTGTCCTTAATGTGTATCTGCCATCTGAGGCAGGCTCTTGCTCCAGGGTCCTGCACCTGGTCATCAATGTCCTTGCTAGATGTGCTGCTTTGATAGTATACTGTGCCATTTGTAGAGCATCTTGTGTGTTTCATGCTTACTAAAAGGTGCTTCTAAACCTCACCCTTGGCTCTGTACCTGAGCCGCCCTGCCAGGTCTTGCTCCTGCTCTTTGGAGTCAGCAGCACTGCAGGCAGGGGGCAGGAGGCCTGCCCTTCAGCTGGCTGCTCCTCTGTTTCCGAGCCTTACCCCTGTGCTCGTGGTAGCTCCGGCTGGATCAGCCCATTAATTATGTGCACAGCTCGTAGGAAAGCTTTTTAATTCAAGTGCTGGAGGCTGTGGCTTCACTGCTGAATGAATTGAGCCATTAAATGAATGGTGAATTGAATCACTCACGCTGAGCTGGATCCCTGCTGGAGGTGATGTGTATATGTGCATGTATACGTAACGTAGCACGTGATGCGGTGGGCAGCAATACGTTATGGGAGCGTGGCAGCGGATGTGATCCGAATAGATGTTGTCAATAGCTGACACCTTCAATGGGGTGATTCTTGTAAGCTCTCTCTCCGGATATTAACTCCTTGCCTTGGCCCCACTTGCTGACCCATGTGAAGAATTCCTTCTTTTGCTAGGGATGCCCCCCCTAGGGGTGCCAGAAAAAAAAGCAACATTCTGCCTAAAGCGGTGACTAATCAGAGCTAAATTAGGGGAAACGTAATACCCTTCCCAGGCTCCACCCGCACTCACCAGCTCCGAGCAGTGTGGCCGTCTAGCTGGGATACAGCGAGCAGTGACACTTAGTTCCATCACCACCATTAGGTTTCAGAGTTAACACCACAGCCGCTCGAAGCGGGACAAGCCGGCCGTGCCGCGGAGGTGCCACACCGGGGCACTCTTGCCTGCGGCCGGGCCGGGGCCGAGGTGCGGCACGGGCAGATCCGCGTTTCAAGGTCTCCAGCAGCGTGCTCAGCCCCGCACACCGCGCCCGGGAGAATCTCGCTTTAAAACGTGGCGGGCCGGCTTTTTTTCCTTTTTTTTTTTTTTAAACTTTTTTTCCCGCCGGTAAACCCCAGCCGGCGGTGCCGGAGGACAGCGGCCGCCGCTCCGCCTCCGGGGCCGGGCACGGCGCAGCCCGTCTCCCGCCCGGGGCCGCGCAGCCAGCCCCGCGGGGCCG
>VXAA01003156.1:1005731-1069287 GCA_013399115.1 Anseranas semipalmata
GGTGCCGAGCGCCCGCCCGCTTCTGCTTGCCATGTATAGTTAGAAGAAAATCCTTTGTTTACAGAAGCCATGTTAACCTCTGTTAAGTGCCTCTCCCTGTTTCTGTTGTAAGCCCTTCTTACCCCGCTTAAGGAAAAATTAGTTAGGAAATGACAGTTAAAGTTCACATCCGAACGGTCTTGGAGGCGTAACTTGCCCATCTCTGCTCCAGCGTCTGCCGGCAGAACCTCAGGGCTCCTTGCGGCTGCCCCGCTCCCGCCTGCCCTCGCACCCACCTGCACCCGGACGTCACCGCCTGCGGGTGCTGGCGGCCGCTCCTGGCGAGGAGCTGGGCCCTGGCCCGCGCCGCTGGCCGCGCACCCGCCAGGAGCAGGGCCGTGCGGGCCTGCCTGTTCCTGCACTGGGACAGTGAGCCCCAAGCCACCCGTCGCTTCATGTGGGGCGTGCTGCTCAGCATCCCTCGGGGCTGGCCGCTGGTCTCCCTTCCATGTCACGGAAGTTTCAAGTACATCCAACTCTCCATGGCCCTTCCTCAACTGGCGCCCATGGGATTTGAAGGCAGCGCAGAGGTGGGACCAGGCCACCGGGTTCTGTGAATCCCTTCAAAGGAAATGGGGCAGCAAAACTGGGGATTTTTCTGAATGCCTCCCGCCCTGGGGTCTCCCACCGCTGGTCCTGCTGCCTGGCAGCCCCTGCACCATGGGGCAGGCACAGGCTCCAGGAGGGTAGAGCTGGTGAGGGCCATCAGCACCACGGGGGGGACGTTATTAATTTTCTCTCTATTCTCTTTCAATTGCGGTCATAATGCCACATTCTTGTAAAGCTTTGTTTTTGGACATGAAAGTAGCTTTAGCGTAGGGGAAGTGATAGTTAGTACATTGTTATGGTAATTGTTGCCATTTCCTTCCAGCAAAAGACTCAGGCAGAAGTATGTCTGAAGTCCTACCTCGCTGCTCCTGCCTCTTCTCCATGGTTGTCTTTGTCAGTGCTCATGGTCACATACCAAGGGATGTAGATCAGCAAAGCGGCAAAAATAACTGCCTCGTGAGAAACTGGTTGTGGCCCTGGAGACTAAAATGTAATAAAATAGCCTCTCTGGTTTTAGTGACGAAAATGCTGACAATTGGCAGCTCCTCTGACACTTAATTCACCCTTCAAGCCATTAATCTTTCCTGCAGCTCACTCCTAAGGCTCCTGGGTTTCTCCCCTTGGCTTAATTACAGAGCTCTCAGCGAGTCCGCCTTCACTATGTAAAAAAGACCTGATGCAATTTTAGTGTGACCCTCCTCATGTGATGACCTTACGGGGCTGTAACTTCATTTACCTTCTTGCTTGTAGCACTCGGCACCTGTGCTCTGACCAGACAGCGCTCTGGGCACGGAGCCCTCCTCTCCCCCAGGATGGGGTGCCCCTGAGACCAGCGTCTGCCAAGGGTTGTGGGGGCCTCGGTCCCGCCAAGGTGTGGGATGGGGGGGACAAGTTGAGCACGTGAGAGGGAGGGGAGCGCGATGCATTCAGCCTGTGTTGCCTGCCAGGAGCTCAGGTTTGGCCTCTGGTGACCCTCAGGGTGAGCTGTTCAGCTTGTCTTGGTATTTATGGCCCTCATCGCTGTCGTACCTCAGCGCCTTACTGCTGGCTTTTATCTTCTCAACCTGTGACTGCCTGAGGAGGGCTTATCCCGGTCCTGCTGGTGGGAGGCAGCACTGCTGGAGATGTGAAGGTGAATTGTTGGAGCCTCAGTCCCAGGGCCAAGGGGGTGAGGAGCACCGGTGCCGTGAGCATGGGAGCCGACAGAGCAGCCTGGCCGTGGGCTCCTGGCTGGCAGCGGCTGCAGGGCACTAATGTCCTGTTGTGTTTTACAAGAGCGGCAGAAGAAAGATTATGGTATTTCCACAGCTGCTCTTATCTTGTCTTTCGTGGCAGCCCTACCTCCCGTTCCACTTGAACTGGATGTTCGGGACTGCCTCAGGCTCAAATACGTCATGAGCATCTTCTTGTGCAAACCCCGGGTCGCGTTGGACCAGTCTGCCCAGCGAGAGCCAAGCGTGGGGACTTCACAAGCGCTCCGCGTGAGACTTGTGCAGCCCCCATCTCTTCCAGAGGGATGCTTCACAGGTGTTTCTGGCTCACATTTCTTTGAAATACTGTAGGGTTATGGTGGATGTTTTATTACAGTCTTTGTTGAGGAAAAACATTGTGTTGGTCAGTGCAACGAACCCTAGACCAAAGCCTGCTGGATTCCCCCACAGGAGTAGGACAGACCTTTGTCTTTATCACCCTTTGGGTGATACCAGGCAACGAGTCAATGGGGCAGAGCTTTTCCCAAATGCTGTCTGAGCTCTGGGTGGACATGCTACAGGATAGTGGTGATGGTGGAGCTTCCCCCTGCACGGGTAGTTCCCAGCTGAATTCCTGTGAGACCAGTGGAGCTGGCGGAGGAAGCAAGCAATGTGGTGCATGGGGAGATGTGCTGATAAAAGCAGCACAGTTAACAGACCCCATCCTCCTCCGTCCTTCAGGTAATACGAGCTCTTTCCTGTTTGTTTGCATTTTATTTTGATAAACGCTGTGGATTTCTGTTTCCAGTTGAATATACACATGGAACTGTCCCACAAACCCTGCTCTTGAGCTGAATTTATGTTTTGTGCTAGTGGTGTGTTGATCTTTTATGCCTGACGCAAACACAGGTGAAGGGGAGTTTTGATTTACACTTTGTCAGGTCAGGAATCCCCAGCCCCACTAAGGAGTGATGTCTGTCGTAATCTGTGACTCTGTCCAAAGCCAGAGCACTTCTGTATCTACATTTTGGTACGAAACTGAGCATTTTCCCAATGAAAAAGTGGTTTAAAGGCAGTTCTGCAAATATATTAAAGATCTGAACGCTCAACATTATGCCTGTTGCTGATTTCAACTACAGTAACAGGAATTCATCCATGTTCGGTCTGACATTTTATCTATTCATGATGTTTGAAAAACTTTGGATTTATAGCAAGTGTAGCGCTGGAAGATAATCAGATGTTGGCTCTTTACGCTTAGCAACTTGACTTAGAGCTAAGACTGGGCTCGACGGCCTGAAGCCAGACGCGGTGCTGAATGCCCTGGGGTGAGAAGCCGTCAGGTTTGGTTTGGCGCGGTCACGCAGGAGGGGAGCAGCACCAGCCCTGACCCTGCGCGGGGGCGTGAATCGGCTTACTGGTGGTGCTGTGTGCGTGGTGGGCATGGGCTTTCGGCCGCGCCTCTGCTCCCCGCTCGCCTGCCAGCCTGGGCAGGAGCCGCTGGGAGAGCCTCTGTCTCCTGTGCGGCATCCTACGCTCCCGAGGGCAACAAGGCGCCAAGTCCCTACCTGCCAAAACGAGCACCAGAACCTCCCTGCTCACCTCCCTGCGGCTGCTGGGGGCTGAACGCCGCCAGCTGCCCGAGCAGTTTCTATTTTAATTCATACTTAGTGTGGAAATGGGTATCTGTCAGTTGCCGAGCTGTTCTCCTGCCCAATGGGACTGCTGCGTGCCCCACAGCAGGGCAGTGATGCTCGCCCCCTCGGGCCCTGGGGGCACCCTGGGCAGGGACTGTAAAATGCTCTGGGCTTGAAGGGTGCTACATCAAAATAACTGCAGCGAGTGGATTTTTTTTTTTTTTTCAGTATAAACAGGGAAGTTGTTTTTTTTTTTTTTCAGTATAAACACGGAAATTAAGAGAGACCTTAACTGCATAAACAGTTGATGCTGTTCTGGACAGTGACATGGTATCTTAGATGGCTGCTGATTACACCACATGTTGTTTTATTTAGAGGATGAAATAAACCATCAGGAAAGGCTCAGCAGATGAGCAGCTCTATGCAGTGTTTTTGAGGCCTTGTAAGAAAACTTTATACTTATGTGTTGTTGGTGGTGGTTTGTTGTTTTTTTTTCAATGCAGGGCACGTTACAAAATGAACTGTGGGAATACCCAGCCTCCAGCATTACTCCTGCGCAACGCAGGGAGTCTGACCTGTGTTTTACATCGCCTCCCTGAGGTCAGCCCTCTCCACGCCGTGTCTGATGCCTTCCCTTTTCCGTGTTAATAATCCCCTGGGCGAGCTCCGGGCCGGGCAGCGTCCGACCACAGCGGTGCACGGGGTGGTAGCAGCCTGGCAGGGGAATCTCCTGGAGCTGCTTGCAAGGAACTGGCCCGTGCCCCCCGCAAAGAGCAGGGGTGGGGAACCTGCCTGCCTGCATTGTCTCACAGCCCCTGGTCTCTGCTGACCCAGCTGCATGCTTTCGCTGGGAGAAGCTGTGGCTGCTTAGCACAATACTCCGGTGCAGAGCACATTACTCATGGTAAAACAGCAGTGTGTGCGGGTGGGTAGGATTAAACCGAATGTCAGGGATGTCTCGTCGCTGGTGGCCTTATAAGTATGTTGCTGCACGTCTGTTCTGTCCAGCAGAAACACAGCTGGGTTTTCCTCTCAAGCACAGATAGGTGCTGTTTATCCAGATCTCTTCCCTCACCATTGTTCTTAATTTTCTTGTTTCCTTATCTCTTCATCGCTTCTTGAGATGTGTGTCTAGGTGTGGAGGGGTGGGTGGTGCCGGAGGCTGTAGGGTCTGTGAGAAACTGCAGAGGGCTGATGGAGTAAGCAAGCAGTGTGCCTGAATGGATAGAGAGAAGGGCAGAAAGGGCACTGAATTTTAGACCTTCTTGACTCACATGGAGCTGCCTTTTGCTGCTCTTCGTATCAATGCTTCCCACCCTTCCTCTCTCCCATTTACTGTGGGCAGCAGCTTCCCTTAATATTCCCACTGCTGCCTCTGGGATCCTCGCCTGCAGAAGCAAAGGAGATGCCATGTATCCCTGCAAAGGGATCACAAAGCTTGCTAGAGAGCATGTATGGAGTTAATTGCAGCAAATGTAAAGTGTGGTTGTGTTTGGCTAACTCTGGGACAGACAGAGGTTTTATAAAGAGGGCTTTGGAGCTGGGTAAGCAGCCAAATACATCTCATTCCCTCTGCTGAATCAAAGCATTTTCTTTCCTAGTGTAAAAGCTCTTTCCCAAAGATACTAGCTGAGGGCTTACCATGTCACAGCCAAGTCCTTTGTTGGCTGCCTGGCCTCTAGTGTGAGGGAATGACAGCAGGAAAACTACCTGGGAGACAGAAACACGGACTTTGCAAAATCCCAGTAACGTTGGCAAAGTGGAGCCCCAAGTATGTGTGCTGGGAAGGCAGAGCGGGGCCAAGTGGTGCCCATGGACACAGAACTTCACTTTGCAGTATGACAAAATAGTGTAGGTTTTTCTTCTAGCCATACCAACCCTGAATCTGTGGGACCACATTAAAAAGAGGGGTCCGAGCATACATTCATTACTTAATCATAAATTTTATCTACCACGCTGATCCTTGCATGAGTAAAGAGTGCATAATCAAGCCCATGGATGATGGGGCTTATTTGCTTCTTCAGTTTGCTGGCAAATGCGTCTGAGCTGGTTCTTAGTTTTGCGGCACTGGTGTCAGGGACCTGGCTGGGTGGTCTGGCTGTGAGCGTCTAGATTATTTCTGTGGTAGCCCAGGTCCTGTGGGGTAGGAAGATCTGGGCGGCCCTTCTCACCTCCAGAGGTGGGTATGTGGAGGCCGGAGCTGCCTCCCGGCCCAGCTGCTGGAGGACTGCCCCTGCAAGCCGGGCATGTTCTCACACCAGAGCTGGCGCTTCCTTGTGGCGACTGCTTGACACGAGACAGCTTCACTTGCACGGATGAACCCGGGCCAGATACCTACACCAGCCAGACAGCATCATTGATGTTTCCACAGGCAACACCTAAAAAGTTGATCTCTGGGACCTATTTTGGATACAGTATCAAGCAGTACTGCCAACATGCTTCAGCATTGTCTGTTCAACAGTGAAATGACCTAATGGCAAAGTCTTACACAATTGCATCGGAGCAAACAGCAGGAGGTAGGGCATGGCGTGTTTCCAAAGGAAGCCTAAGGGCATGATGTTACAGGATGTGCAGAGCTTTATTCATCTGACCAGCTGTAGTGTCCTGAGGGCCCGTGATGATGCACGTCCCCTCTTCCAGAGGCTGCTAGACTCAGTGCGGAAGCCCAAGCCAGTCGGGAGCGGTTCTGAAGGAGGCAGGAGGCTCTGCCTTCGCACAAGACGTAACCTGCGCGAGGTCGTGTTTGCAGGTTTTGCTCCTCGCAGCGTCTTTCAGTGCTCCTCACCCTCCCACGCAGACGTGCAGCTGCGCCCAGTCGCGTGCGAGGAGGCTGCCAGCCGCTGCCCGCTGTCCCCTTGCTTCTCCCGGGCTGCTGCTCCAGCCTTGGTCGAGAGGGGAGAAGGGAGAGAGGCTGGTGCAGGGCTTTACGTGGCCTGAGAGGAGAGCGGGAACAAGGCAGGCTCAGGTGGTGCGGCATCTGTGGGATGCTTGTGAGCCTGTAAGCTGCTGTTCATCTTTGGAGTCCTTCTTGTTGGGTTGTGTAGGCTGGCCAGGAGCTGCCAGTGCTCTGGGCACCCCTGCCTGCAGCCACGCTGCCACGGGCCAGGGAGGGACACCACACAAATAGAAGCAGAAAAGGGTCCTCGTTTAATAACAGAAATGCTTTCTGCTTTCTTGACTTAACTGGTAGGTGAGCAAATCTCAACAGCAGCATTGACAGCACTGAGATGAGCCCAGACCATACTGCGAGGGGGAGGGCGCATCATTAGTCATTAATCATCCTAAAAGGCTGGGGGATGGGTTCCCTGCGGTACCGGGCTCTTGTGCAGACATGTTTGCTATGAGCAGTCCTGGCAGAGAGCATGAGCTGGATGTTGCAGGGAAATGGTTTGTGGAAAGCTACATTTCAGGGCAAGTTATTTCAAGAACTGAAGGAGCTGGGTTTTTAAGCAAGTTTCCTTTTGGCAAAGTTTGCTTATCTTCATCATTATTGTGCATCCTTGTGGCTTCCCCTTAGGGGAGAGGTTTGCAGAGTACCTAATGGGTGTAATCGCCCTTGTGCTACCAATGGCTCTTATCTGATGGAGAACAGCACTCAAATGTCAAATTCCTCTGAAGTGGACACAGAAGGGGAACGTGACACTGCAAGCCCAGGCAAAGCATCGAGATGTTTCTGCGGATGCCACTGTCTTGTCCCCAGTGGCCCCTGGGGTTTCTCCAGGAGGCTTCAGTATCTCAGTGTCTCTGGCAGCTCTGGCTCAGCTGCTCCTTGTGGTACAGGATCATTTCTAGCAGCCTGCCAAATGTTGCATAGACTGTCCGTCTTTAAATGCAAACTACACAGCCAAGCCTCCAGCAGCATTCCAGTGGTGGTGTTAATCCACCGTTATTCTTGACCACTTGGCAGTCTTGTCTGATTGAAAATGAATCACAGTGACTGTGTGCTGAGCTCAGTGCTCTTCACAGGGGCGAGTAATGTGCCCCTCTCCCATCTCTGGCAGCGGAGGAAATAAAGGCACTGAAACCAAGGGACTAGGTAAAGGCCCAGCGACCAGGGCAGGACCCACAATGTGTCTCCTGCAAGCTCCCTCTGCTGTAATGGTGTCTTCAGGGGCCTGTCTCATGGCTTCTCAAGCAGCAGCTCCCAAATCCCGTGGGACTGTGGGCCACTTTCAGTGCTCGAGATTTCTCCATGTCTGCTGGCTGGCCCTGTCACAAGTCTTACATGAAGGTACTCTCAGGGCAATGGATCCAATGGAGTGACAGCAGGCTTGGTGGTCTTGTATGCCACCAATGAGCCGTGGGCTGCAGCTTGGGCGACGATAATCTTCACATTTAAAGCAGATTTTCTATATCCGCCTGGTGCCTTGTCTGGTCTTTTCATTAGCGCTTCCTCTGTCTGTTCACAGTCTGCTTGCAGCATTAAAAGCAGTTAGCAGGTAGACAGGCACTATTCTATTGACCCCTCTGAAGGTCCTTGGGTTAATGTTGAGCACCTTGGCCAAGCTGGACATCCGTGATATGCATCTGTGTCCTTCCCTTTTCCATGAATTAATGACTTAGCGGAGAGGTGAAAAAATAAAAGCATCTTGTCATCTTCCTTCTGGTTAGGGAAGATATCCCACTGCAGCTGTGAGGGGATGTGCTGAATAGCCTCGTTTTTGGCCCAGGGGAAGCAGTGATTGTGGCTAACATGTGATACCTCTAGGAGGAGAACGTTTCCCTAGGGGGAACAATTTGCCATCCAGTCCTGCATTAGGAGTGCTCTAAATCTTGTGAACAAAGTTTATTTATGTCTGACAGTTCTGCTGGGTTTGCTCAGCTGCTTTCCAGCATGCTGAAACCTAGCACGAATGTGTAGAATGAATACCAGTTGCAACGGACTCATAAATGAGGTGTGTCCCAGCTGCAAGGCATGTTTTAATCTGTAGTCATGTCTGGGAGCAGTCCACCTTTCTAATTTCCTCTGCCTGTTAAATAATTGATGAAAGCTCACAGTAATCATGATGCTCCTCCCACAAAGTCATTAAAACTGCACAAAATCTTACATAGTGATTGCAAAGCCACAAGCAAATATGACATTCTTCACCCTCGACCCAGGCAATAATTTTGGCCCAAATAGGTCTTGGTTCTTAAGAGGACACCTCTTTAGCAGAAGTAGGGAAAAGTGAATGAGCTGTTCAGTTGATTAGCTTGAAAATGCCAAGTTTTAGCAGGGATCTTTTTTTTTTTCACAAGGAGTACCATACCAATGGCATTGCTGCACAGTGTCTGCTGTCTGGGTTGTCAGTGAGATTACCCTGAGCTCCTTCCCATACATCATTTCTCAGGCAGAGCACAGCAGCTCTTTAGCAGTGCCATAGTATATCTGGGAAGCAAAACATCATGCATGAAGAGGAAAGGGAGGTGTAATATGGCAGAATGTATCAAGGTGCAGTCAGACTGGGAGGCTGGAGATGCTGCTGCCATTTTTTTCAGAAAGTATGGTCAGATCGTGTTTTAAAAATGAGGTTTCTGATGCCTTTCTGCCTCCCCATCTGCTTGATAGATCAAGCACTGCTTTGGGATTGTTCACACTGAAGTCAGTGAGTCTGTTTCAGCTGTCCCTGGGCTAAACCAGCTTATTAAAGATGCAATCCAAAATCTTGAATGCAAACCTTTCTCCCAAGGAAGGAAGCAAATGAGATCGTGATGCAGATGAAGGTGTTTGTGATTGGCATTGACTCTGATTCTCTCTTTTCTGACATCTCTGTTCTTAGAGGCTCGGACTTCCTTGCTGTTCTCAGCACCTTCTGCTTTGGAGAGCACTTCTCTGTCCAGCGAAGAACAGTTGCTTTCTCTGTGTTCTCGCTTTCTATTACAAAGCCAGTTGCCTTGATTGAAGATACAATTTTTGTCATTTACCTGTCCCCTCCTGCTAAATCTCTGGCTGTGGGTGCCAAAACAGAATCCTGATCCTAACTTTAATAGAGGAGTATCTAAGAGACCTGTATCCAGATAGATTTCTGCTGAGAGTTTGCTTTCATTAGTTTTCACCTCCTTGCTTCCAGGTATCAGCAAGAGAAGCCCTGAGTGCTGCAACTCGTTTTCAGATGTCACTTGGAAAGCTGCTCCCTGGAAAGTCCATTCACTCATTTTGTTTTCTTGTAGGTGACTCCAGGTAGCAAAGCTGCAACAGCCAACTTGTGTATAGGAGACCAGATCATAGCCATTGATGGAGTGAACACAGATACCATGACACATCTTGAGGCGCAGAACAAAATCAAGGGCTGCGCAGATGAATTAACCCTGACGGTCAGCAGGTATGTCGCCTGGTGAGACTGGGGACGGGGAGAGGGAGGGATGTGGAGTGGGCAGTAGCTGTGTTTTGGTTTGACCTCTCTGGCTGGTTTAATTTGACCTTTTAGTGCTTTGTCTGGCCAGGTGCTGAATTGCAAGAGGGAACTGCATTTCAGCCTTTAATCCTAATGCTGCTTACGTTTGCTGCACTTTGACCCTATGAAAACAATTTTCCCAGTGAGAAATTGGCTGATAATTTGTGTCAGAGTCTGTCAGCTTGTTCTGTGGCTCCTGACAGCAAGAAGTCCAAGACAGGTCTCATGAAAACTTCACTCATAGCAGAGGAGGTATGACCAGAGATGACCTTTCTTCCTGTTGCATGAATTTAGCAGTTAAAATACATGGTTGTGTGCTGTCCAAACTATTAATTGTCTAGTTTTTGCCATGCACGGACTCAGAACGATTTTGCATTTTGGAGTCTCTTGATCAAGCTTCTTAAAAGTACTGGAGCCTGGTGTTTCAGGGGTGCAGGGGATCTACCCTTCCTCTTGGTTGGAATTGCAGCCGTGGGTACCAGCTTCACGGCAGATGCAGGGGAGGGCAAAAGCATGCCTGAAGTGACACAGTAGTTCAGTTGTTTCGGGCTCTTCTGTGATAAAGGGAACTCTTACTGTAGCTTGCATAATGGCAGCAGTTCAGCAGGCATTTCCCAGATCAGGAAGAAGTGGCCTTGGCCAAAAAAAGCCTGACAATTCATTGAGGGAATTCACAGAGGGAAGACCGGAGCAGAGGGGAGGCAGTGTGAATGGGTGGTGAGCATTACAGCAGCGTGTTAGCTCCAGCATTTCTTGTGCTCACCCCTAACTTGGCAGCCTGTAGTCTTCCTGCGAAGGAGTACTCCTCAGCCGCCCCAAAATATCCGGCTTCTTGACTTAGCAAGCCAATGCCGTGTGGTTCTGGCTGGGAGAGAGGAGAGAAGGCCAGGCCTCTTTCAGCCTGTGGGCAAGCTCACTCTTACAGGTCATGGAGTCTGTAAAATGTGTTTGCTAATGTTAATTATCAAGTCATTAGCTTTATAGCTACCCCATGCGCATTTTATCATCCTTGGATGTGGAAGCTGCCCAGAGGGAGATTTCTAGCTGGATGTGCAGCTGTGTAAAGCCATGCAGGGGCTTTGAGTTAAAACTGTCCAACTCTTTCAAGACCATCTTTAAATGTGGAAGCATGAAGCGTGTGATGGACCCTGCTGCTGTACTGGCCGACAAGTACCTCTGACCAAACGGCCAAGGAGTGTCAAGACTGCAAGGCTGTGAAGAGCAGTGATCTAACTGGTCATCCATTTAGGTAGTTCTAGGGGACTTTAAGTCTTTGGTCCTCCTTCTTTGGGATTAAAATTCTGCTTAGGGAATTGGTTACTTGTTTGGAGATTTGATAGCGGCTAGCGAAGTGTTTGTATCAGGAATATGATACTGCAGGATGCTTTCTCAGAGGAGAAAGCTCTGCTTTAATGCTAAAAGACGGTCACATGCATCATGATGTCTTTCCTGGTTGTTCTCTGTTGAGGATATTTTATCCCAAGCTCTGAGCTGTCTCCTTCTGGGCC
This sequence comes from Anseranas semipalmata, assembly GCA_013399115.1. NCBI lineage: Eukaryota > Metazoa > Chordata > Aves > Anseriformes > Anseranatidae > Anseranas > Anseranas semipalmata. Next base: position 1,017,026 of record VXAA01003156.1, read on the forward strand.
CCTGTAACTGCATCTCTTTGTCCATGTGGCTCTGTAGGTAGTTGACTGAGTATGAAGAGGAAAGGATATCGGTTGTGCTTCAACATGCCAGCTCCTGGGATGGCTCTCTGTGCTCTGCAGTCATAGCTCGTTAGCGGGATCCGTTGTACAAAGCAGCCGTGCTGGCAAGGACGCCTGGTCTGACAGGGCCGCAGCTCCGCGGGCTGGAGCGTGTCACGCAGCTGGTGCTGTGGATGTGCCCAGCTGCTCCAGGTTTTCTGGAGAGAGGAATCTTCCAGTCCTTCTTCTGTACTCACCATCACAGAGATGTCTTGTGAAAGCATAAATCTTTAGTCATTTTTAATTTAATATTTGATTATTAAATGATCGCTCACGGAGCTACGTGTGCAACATGCTCTCAGACCTGCATTTGGGATGGCAGAGGGGACAGGCCAAGAGGGATTTTACACACACGGGCTGGAGCTTACGTAGGGAGTTTCAGTTCCAGGAAGGGACACCACCATTGTGACAGTGAGGACATCCTTTGTGAATGCTAAAAGTGCACAAGGGTTCGAGGGGAGACTGGATGAATTCATGGAAATAATATCTGTAAAGGATAGTATATACCACGGTAGCATCTCTGCTGCAGAAAGCCCCTAAGCTGCAAACAGCTGGAGCCTGGGAGTGTTCTGGGGGCAAGCATGGTGCTATGCTTCTCTTGTTCTTGTGCCTCTTCCCCAGACCTAAACAAACCTTATGTGTGTTCAGCATCTGTGCAGCCCTCTTCTCTTTTAGTGGTAGCTGAGTGGTTAAAATGTCCTTATCTTTGGCTGCACTAATGATTACTTAAGAGAAATGTAAATGTAGAGAACCAAAAGGACTTAAACACTTCTGGTAAAGGAAATGCTGTTTGCACTGTGTACTTGATTGCGAATATCAACAGCATTCCAATGTTTCCTGTTTCGGTATTTTCCTTAACGATGGTAGCAGTCCAAAAATATTTCAGATCAGATTGTAGGCAGGAAATCTAGTCTAACACATTGCTCTGTTAAAAATGGATCGAATTGCTAGCAGAAGAAAACATGCCTGGTCTGCTTTTTTCACCCAAAGGGGCAAATTTATCGGTGAAAATCTGTTTATTTCCTAGGATTTAAAACCAGCCACAAATTGTTTTCTCTGAGTGCGCCTGTCTAAGTGGCACTGCCAGGTGCATTGCTGCTTGACATGTGAACAGAACTGGAAAGGTCTGCTTTCTGCCTGGTTGTTCTACAATGTTGGCACACACACCAAATTCCTGCTGGACTTAGCATGTCTAGCAGATCGCTGCTCCCTTCTCAGCCTGTGTTTGTTCAGTCATTTTGCTTTTTGTTTCAGGCTAGAGAGTCCTCTTAGTCACATAGGTCACAACAAAGGCAAAGTTTCCAAAAAGACTTCAAAGTTTCCAAAGACTTCAGCAATGTACGGTCAAGCTCTGCATGGTGGTTTTCTTTGGTACACATAGAAAGACCGACCTACAGCAGACTCTGCACTTCAGTTAAATCAAAACCATCAAGTTGCCAAACCAAGAAATTTCACAGGCAGAGTTGTGAGTCTCTTGGATTCATAGGAAAAAGGAAGTTTTGGATCTTGAGTCTTTGAGAAGACCTCATTTTTTTTTTTTCAGTGAGGGTGTGTACCTCAGCACTGAGATTCTAGGGTCAACCAAAACCTTGCCCCTGGCTGCCCCCCTCCCAAGTGCACTTCTGATTTTCCTTTAATGGAGGTAAGCAGCAAGAAATATCCAGCAGGCTGGAGAACACTGTCAACTTGCTTTGGAAACTTAGTGTATTTTGGGAAAGAAACTCACTTTGATGAGAGAGCACTCCAAGACAGGAAGGCTCGAGAAACAAAACTCACCTGATATCCAAAAGGTCCAGGCATCACCGACGTCACTGATAATGCTCACAAGGAATTTGGCACACAGCTCTGTGTAGCTGTAGCTACAGATGGACAAGAGCAGACAAGTGCTCATTCCAGTTGCAGTACAGGTGAAAGTTATCTCTAAAAGAAATAGCTCTTTGCCCATGGCAGTAGTCACCAAGCGGGAAATGGATCTGTGCTCATATGCTGCCATGAGCAACTCTAAGGTAAATTATGTATTTATGTTTTGTTAACAAAAAAAGAAATATTCCTACAGTGAGCCTGCCCTTCCTTTGTGTCTGGAGGCAGATTGGGGTGGTAACTGGGAAAGAATACTTGTGAAAAGGGATTGCAAACATGTAATCTCTTTTTTCTGCTACGACTGTCCTTTTCTTCAAATATCAAGCTCCTCTTCTGCAGCTCTGCTGCCAGCATATAATATATTAATACACCTTTTTTGTTTGCAAAACAGTCTGTTACTCTGCTAAAAGTGATGCCAAGGAATGAAGCTATGCATTTTTTTCTTTGAAAACTGCTAAGATTAGGGAAGTCAGATCTGCTACCAGCAGGTGTTAAACGCATTGTCAAAAAGGATCGTGTGTAGATGCTTACGGAGAAGGAGTGAAGGGCAGGGGAGAGCGAGAGAGAAAATGTCATCTGTGTTTTACTCAGTAGGTTCAGCTGCACCCTCGCTGCGGGAAGCTCCCCATCCTTGCTCAGCTTGTTCCCGGTGTTCAGCTGTGGCTGCACAAAGCCACAATAGGCTCGAGTTTGTGTTCTAGGAAGTCCACAGAGTTCGTTGACTCATTTAGGCTTGCTTTTTGCTTCCCTGCCAGCAAGAGTTTTCCATCTCTGTCATCTTGCTAATAATGCTGGCGGCCCCGGGAAAGGCCAGAGCTGTACGGCAGCTATATAAGGCCATGCGGACCGGCCACCCTCCCCGGCAGCTCGCAGGCTCGCTCCGGCTGCCCTGGTGTTCCCCAGCCCTCATGGGTGCCCGCCAGCAGCTCTTACCGGTGATGGGTGCATTCAAAGTCATTTTGGCAAGTCAAGCCTGGCTCTTGACGTGTTGTTATGGCCTCTTTGGCAGGCAAAAGCTGTTAACCCTGTAGCTGGCTAGCGGAGGAACAGTGTGAGCAGCCAGGTGTGCCTTGTCCTCTGCAGTTCTGTAATAAAAGGGCTCGTGGTGCTCCTCTGATGCTGCTTCTGCAGAGTCAGAGTTGCCCTTTTGCTTTTAGTGGTTGTATGAAATGGAGGAAGAAATGAATTCGGGGCCTCTTGTCTCTAGGAAGTTGTGACTAGCATTGCTGTTCGAGACAGTTTTGCTTGCCGAAGTGAATTTGTTCGTTAATGGATGGCTTAATAAGTGTCTACTGGTGTTTAAATCCAAGGGCACGTACTTTTCAGCTGTCGTAGCTAAAAAGCTGAGTAAACAGGTACCTTCCTGGTAGCCTGAAAGCTCTTGTAGTTAGTCACTGAAGCTGTTAAAATGCCTGTCTAAAACCCTGGGGGCTTTTGAAAGAGGAATTGCCGAGGCCTTTCCACATTTTTCAGCTATCAAACCTTCTGTTGTGCAAGAAATTTCTATGTATTTAGGGGTTTAGTTGCTACTTTGGTAAATTAGTTGTGTCCATCCCAGTGTTTGAAATGGGAACATAAAAGTGCCTCTGCCTTACAGAACGTATTTACACAATTCCCGGCTACAGACCCTCATTTTCCAGCACTGAATTTTCCGTTGAAGCTGTGGCCCAGCTCTGCACGCAGAGCATTGATAGCAAAATCTAGCCTCTTGTGATGTTTATATTATACCGTGTACAAGCCAAGCTTCTTGAAAAATGTTGTATTTCACAAATACCTCTCCACATTCCTGCCTTGACTTGCATGCAGTTTCCTTCCTCTCCTTCCTACCAGTACCTCCCCATCCAAACTAGCATCAGAGAAGTTTTTTTTCTAATCTCAGGTCTTGTTTTCTGCCTGGATGAAACAGCAAATGCATGGCTCATTCCCTGGCCCTGCCTTGGTTGCTCTCTCTCCTGTGGTAAAGAAACAGCATGGAAATGTAAACTGCAAATGTGATGAAGTCTGTATATTCACATGCCTGCTATTAATTTGCCTGGCAGTTGTTCCCAGGCTTGTTTGACTGTCATGTTTTTGTCTTCTCTTTCTGCACTGTTTGAGTGTCGCTCTCTGCTGGAATCCCCTTTGCTAGAATATACAGGAGAAACCATATTCTAGAATAAATTTGGATTTGAGTTAGCCATTTGAGTTAGTCTGAAACCTGTTCCCTGCTTCACATAAGTGATACGAACACATGCAGACATGATAGAGATGTCTAACCAACCCACCCAACTTGTGCCTCGTACCTGCACTTCCCGGCCTTACAGAAAATAAGTTCTGGGCCAGCAGTGGGACGCAGGTGAACTTTTGGGTGCTATTTCTCTTTCTCCTGCCATGCTTCAGTACAAGTGCAGACACTGATGGCAGGAGCAGAGGCAGGAGACCCTCGCTGAGAGCTGGGATCGCAGCTCCACGGGTGGTGTGGTGGGACAGGCCACGCGCTGTGCTGGCCCCACCAGGCAATGCGTCGCAAGCGAAGCTGCCTCCTCTCTTTGGCTTCGCTGGGGCCATAAATGGGCTGTTGTGAGAGCAGCTGAAGGGCTCTGTGACAGCTGGTGTGAAGACAAAGGGAAGCTTTGTCCTCCTGGCCCTAGAGGGACAACCATGCGGGCTATTTAACCTTTCTGTTTGGATAACTTTTAAACTGAATTGAAAGTAAAGCCCGGAGTGACCTTGCTGCTTCCATTTATATCCAGTGACAGATCAGAATGGCAGCAGGCTGGGAAACAAACTGGGGCTTTTTGCCTCACTATTAAAAAAGGGAGAAAAATCTGGTCAGAAACCCATTGGCTGTGGAAACCAGCCATAGGTGCCTCCCAAAGCTGGAGACCAGCGTGCTGTGCCACCTCCAATGCTCCGAGCCAGGGGCAGTGGGATGAGAGCAAGCGCCCAGGGTCCTGAGGGGAGGTTTCTGCTCCATATTTGTGCACTGGTCTGCTCCAAGCTTAAATCTGCAGTCTGAAAAAGGCCTTTTGGCGCTTCTGAAATTTGGTAATACCATGTGATCTGGGTAAAATTGTTGGTTCCTCTGGCCCCTTAAAGCACTGGTGGCCAGAAGCAAGGTGAGAATGATTGTTTTACACTCACCTGGGGTATGTCATGCAGCTGTTGGGATAAGATAATGATCAGATTGTCATAGAGCTGATCCCACGCAGCTGTTACATCCATATTCATCAGTCCGTGTGTGCTCCAGTGCATCAGATACCAGGACTGGGGCGAAGCAGGCTGCTGGTTATTGGCATTGCAACTGTGCACGCAGGATGCAATAGCCCGGAGCCAAAGGTTTGCTGTACCTGACTCATGGTGTGCAAATGATGCTATCTGGTGTGACCCACGTCGGTGTACTTTCCTGTGAAAGGAGGTTCAGCGCAGCAGGCTTCAGTCTCTTGTGTCTAAAGTCCAGAGTGCAATAGATGCAGTAGCAGGTAAATAAATGTCCTACAAAAATTCTCCTCTTACCTGAGTGAGAGTGCTGCCTCCCATCTCCTCCCACTGAGCTACCTTCTGAATGTGTTAAAATACTGTTTATGCAGTAAGTATCTGGGATATACATGTGCATCACAGTTAGCTTTCTTGCTTGTTTTTGTTTAAAAAACATACTGACATTGGGGGACTTATAGAGAAATGAGGTAGAGCAGACTGAATTGATTGTGGGTAGCCCTACACCCTGTTTCTCCATCCCGGCCAGTTTTATAAGCCTTTTCTGTTTAAAGTCTCTTTCCAGTTATCCAGTTAATTCTCAGTGGAAACATTCCTGTTTTGCTAACTAAGAACTTAAACTGTAGCTGGCCCTGGCCTCACAGCTATCTGGGAAGAACATCTATCTGCAGTTGTAGATTCACAAAGTTGCAGGATCTCCTGTCAAAACAGGACATGGCTTTCAAAACTCATCCTTATAGTATATCAGCTATCTAGTTGCTGTATTATGCAATGTTTAACGTTGAACGATGGTTTTCATTCAGCAATACTATAGCCACTCATTCCCTACTATTAAAGAGTTTGCAAAAGTAGCACTATTTGGTCCCTCCTTGATGGTAGCGGCTCTCTGTGCGTCTGAGAAACTTAGGTAGCATATGTTTCCCACAAAGTATCTCAAGCAAACCTAAGCTTAGTTCTTAATTCTCCCTCACTACTTGCTTGTCTGTTGTTCTTTGGGGCATAGCAAAACTCCAGAATGATGATGGTAAAAGCAATTGGATTTGGTCACAGATCTTGACTTGTGTTTCAGGCTGCTGGGAGTAATTGGGTCAGACCACAGACCAGCAAAGGTTATGCAGACTTTCTCTTGGACACATTATGTCGTCTCAATTCCTAGTCCCATTTCAGACTTGGACCCATTTTTTCATAATTCCCAAAAGCCTCTGTTTGTTCTGCATAGATACCACTGTATAAATAAGAAAATTCTGGAGACCCAAACCAAGAAACATTTCCGGCAGCTCAACTTCAAGAACAAAATGTTCTCTGTATATTCAATACAGACAAGAATCATTCCATTTCCCTGCTACCAATAAAAGCTGAAACACCAGTAATTTGAATTGTCCCATTTGGTTAAAGGATCTGCATCTCAGGGATATTTCCAGCTTCTGCTCTTGGGTGACCCCCAACTCTACTGCCTGGGTTGGAGCCTATGCTTGTTGTGTCGCCAGCGGAGTCCCAAAGGATGAGTGAGGAGAGTCGCTACTGATATCCCGTCTTTCTCCAAGGACCTCTTACAGCATAACTAAGTCATCTGAATTGTGTACCTGGAATGAGGCTGTGGATTCCCTCTAATATGGATAGTGCTGTATACAAAAGTCTGGGGGAGATGTTTTCAGCTGATGAACTTCAAATCCTTTAATAATAATAATGATGCTCGGTGATGGAAGTAGATTAACTATTGAAAATTCATGTGTTGCAGAACGGAGTCAAAAGTCTGGTCACCACTTGTAAACGAAGAGGGAAAGACACATCCCTATAAGATGAATCTGGCCTCCCAGCCCCAGGTAAGTAATAGAGTATCTGCATGTTCTTGATCCCGCTTACTCCTGTCTGGCTTTGGAGCAGTTTCTGGCCTGATCCTCCAAGGAGCTGAGCATGTGTCACTCGGTTGATCACACTGGGGGTAGTGTGTGCCACGTACCTCCCTTGGAAACCTTCAGAGACAGACAGACAGACATGGTCAGGAACCTGCTGCCATGGAGAGCTGGTCGGATACCTCGCCACTGGTAAGCTGCTTGGATCAGAGGTGGTGTCTCCTGCCATGTGCATGCTCACACGGTCACAGGGCGCACAGAAGGCATTGTGGAGGTATGGCTCAATAAATCATCACTACTGTTGCTAAGCCTGTTGATTCTCATAGATAAGAAAGGTCTTGAGAGGGAAGGAAAGTGGTTTGGAGTGTTTTGTGTGTGTGTGTGTTTTTTTTTTTTTCCTCTTACTAGCAGACTATTACCAGCAGTCTAGCCTTGGAGAAAGCGGAAGAGAAATATATCAGCCTTTCATATTTTTATCTGTGTGGCAGATCTTGCAACTCCTGTCTAGGAGATTGGTTTTGTAACCTGTTAGTAGCCTTGCTTCATCGGTCTGCTGCCTCTACCATGTAAATGTAGTAATAACAGTGACCTGTGAAAGGGCATTGCCTGGGCTAAGTTCAGAAGGTTACACTGCAGAAATCTACAATTACGCTAAAATCAAAGGCATTACTCTGGATTTTCACTGGGGTAGTGACTTGGATTCTGGCCCTAGCACATCTCTCCTGTGAGTCTTTCTAGCAAAATGAGTAGAGAGAAAAATAGTTTGACTCTGCAATTAATTAAGTGCTAATATGCCTGTTTGGGATGGAAAGGACCTGAACCTAAAGTAGCATGTGTGCAGCAATGCCCTGCCCAGACCTTGGCTTGGGATCAGTCCATGCTCCCTCTCACGCCAAGCTGCTGTGTGTTGCTTGGCTCAAAGCGTGGTGCTGCATTCTCCAGGTATTTCATTACTTAGCCAAGGCATAACGTGAGACTGAGCTGTTTGGACTTAGGTTGGGCTGGGGCCGTGCAGTGACACCTGCCTGTGACACTGTTGAGCTGGGATCTGCTCTGTGTCTTCTGCTCTGGAGATGTTTTGCTGCAAACCTCGAGACTGTGGGGCCAGCTCTTGCAAAAGGAATGGGGCAGAGTCTGCACTGAGGCTCTCCTGCAAGGCTGCAGAGGGCTGGTGTTTAAACAGCATGTTTCTAAAAAGGCGGATAACCCACAGTCTTTGAAAATAACCTCATCTAGTGCTCTCATAAAAGGCAAAGATAACTCAGTTCCCTGCTAGCACTTCATCTCAGAACAAAACAGGCTTTGTCTTGGTCCTTTGTAAAACTTGGTGTTGGCTGGTGAATTTGACCGTGCAATTGCTTTATGGCATAATTTCACTGCTCACTAAATCTCTCTGAAACATTTTATTTTGAATAGAGCCAGTAGTGGGTTTCTTCTGAACTCAGTGCTGAAAGGCTCCAAACTCCAACATCCAGAGTAAATTCATGCTTCTGAAGTGCAAGCTGAGCAGCACTACAGGCCAAAGAAAGAGGTGGTCCAGCCACAGCATCTGTGCCTATTCCTTGTCAGCTGAAGCAGAAAATTCAGCTTGTCCAGTAGAAATCAAAGTGGGAGCCTTCACTGGCTCTGAGTATGTATATACACTGCAGCCCTGCTTCTCCTAGGTAATCTTTGGATCAACGTTGGCAGAAATCAGGAAGAACCAGCTGTAGAAATCTCCTGATGCCTGGGTTTGGACAGAGATAGGAGTTGTAGCCCCAAAACTAACCCTAGGTAGCCAATTTGATAAGTTAATTTCAATGTGCCCAGCAGAACTGAGTGAGAAAAAAGCCCTGTAAAAGCATCTTCTCCTGCAGTCTTGCACAGGTCCTTACTGCGGCATGGGGCTGGATGGGACCCTGAAGGCTGGGTGAGGCAATGGGGTCTCTGCTTAGACACCCCCAGCCTGGGGGGAGCTTCTGAGCAGGAGAGAATTCAGCAGGAGACCTCACCCTGGAGACCAAGTCCCTAACCCAGGTATTAACCAGAATTCAGCTGAATGTTAACCCTTTCTCCTGCCCCGGAATTAAACATGGGGCACTACACATGCCAGGCAGGAGTTTAACTTGGCTCATGAAGCTGAGGTGACTGCAGCAAGAAACCTGCAGCTGTAGCCCCCCTGCCACTAGCCCCGCCACCACCACGCCTTTTCCCCCAGTCCAGCCTAGGTCACTGGATAGACATCCACTGCTGGTCAAACATTATACATAGGCTATTTTAATCACCTGATGCCACCTTTAGTTTAACTCATTTGCTCTGGCAGTTTTAACCCTAATCAATAGCTCTTCTTTAGTCAGCTGCCCTTGGGGACAACTCCAGAGTGCTGTTTGTATGTGAGTCAGCCCTTGACTATTTGGGGGAGCCTATTGCAACTCAGGAAGAAACAAGGGTGTGAGGGACTAATCTTACTTACAAGTCATGCTCTGCTTCCTAACGTCCAAGCAAAGGGTGTCACAAAGATCAGACTGTGCAGGATTCAGCAATAACCCTGGCTGCAGCGTGCATCCCCACTAAACCCTAATCTTAGCCCTACTCCTCGTTCTAGCTCTGGCTGTTATACGGATACCCTGATGCTGCCAGCTTGTAAGTGTGGCACAGCTGGATTTGTGATATCCACCCTTAACTGTCTGCAGCAGAGAATTTGGCGAGAAACTGACTGCAGCGAGATTCCTGTTACAAACCCTGCCTCTAAGCAGTGACCTTTGTTTTAATCTGGCACTAGGAGCCACCTGTTGCCTGAAAATTAGGCTCTGAGCCCTTGTGATGGCTGATGCTAGGAGAGTTTTATTTCCTGGTGTAAAAGCAACATTCAAGCTCCCACAGAACTCTTGCCATACTTCTTCCCTTTATTTTGAAAATGAAGCCAATTAAGTCATTTGTGGTAGCCTACATGAGTGTGCTTGCTGGTGCTTGGAGCATGGGGCTTTCCTTTACATGGATTTGTTCTGCCGCAGACTGGAGCAGAGGAATTTAGCTGTGTGAGATGTGTGGCTCATGTCTCCAAACCACAAGCTCCCATTTACCCTTCCTGCTAAGCAGTGCCTGAGTGTCCTAGTCTGCTGTGCCAAGGGAAAGTGTCATGAACACCATCAAGTTTTAAGGTGTGTTCTTTTCTTTCTTTTTTTTTTTTTTCTTCTTTAAATACACACCCATTTCCTTTTTCAGTAGCTGACTGCAGCAAGTAAGGTTTTGTGGCGAGGGCTGTCTGCTCGCAGCATGATGTCAGCGCAGCGTGCTGACTTCTGCCAGATCCGTGGTGAGCCCTCGGCACAGTTTCTCTGGGGCTGCGTCTTTGCAGTATCACCAGAGTCTTCAGCCAGGCTTGCTGCAAAGCAACAGCAGCACGCAGAAGATGCTGTGCATGTATATCAGCGTGGCAAACTGGTAGGAATTTTCCCACAAAGATGCTGAGCTCATTTTCCAATAGGACTGTTAGAAGTTGTGAGTGGAGCTGATTCTTTGAAGGCAGCGCTGTCTGAGCTGTTTAGGTTTTTTCTAAATGCCTCGCCAGTGAAAACAGTACATGTGCTTTCCTTGGCAGCTGTCTTATGCAGGACACTTATTAATTCACTTACCAAAGAAAATAAGGCTTACTGAGTCCAAGTAGTTCATTTATGGCCTGATCCAGGGTCCTCTGAAGATGTTTCTCATTGTTTTTGCGCAAGGCCCTTTGGATTCAGAAATACCATCATATGTGTAAATAGAGTTACTTCAGACTCAAAAAAATGCTTTAAAGCCTTTGCTGTAGAGATTGGGCTGCAATTATTCGAATAAATTTCCCCCTTTCTTAGGATGAGGTTCTGTTTGATGTTGCTCCCGAACTTCACTCTCTGAACTGAAACTTCTCACAGCGCTCGTCCACCTTCTTTTCCTGTTCCCATTTTATCTGTGCAGTTAAGTAACTTAAGTCTTTGCAAATGATCTTACAAAAGAAATTAATTTTTGATTTGTGTCAAGTACTGTATGACTAACTAGACATTAAGATCTCTGCTTATACCCTTTTTACTATTTGAAATAGGCTTTTTGTTTACTTCTGTAGTCCTTTTAGAGGCTGATGCTTGGTGAAATCCTGCGTCTGTCTGTGGAAGTATTTTCCCTTAGTTGGAATGCAAGTTCAAGATACTTTTAAGTGCCTTTGGAAAAAAAAAAAAAAAGGCATTCCACAACCTCCCATGCATTCCCCAAAGTCCTGAATCCCACGACTGACTTCATTGTCTGTGCTGATCTTTGCAAATGAATGAGCCACAGCCTTATTATTTCATTATCATTATCTTTCTAAATTAATTTAAACCGAGGCAAGAGTGATGACAAAATCTCATTTCATCAAAAGGTGCAGCAGCCTGTCAGTAGTGATGGCTCAGTGGCTGAGCCAGCTTTGTTTTGGATGTGGCCATGGCAACATCAGGGGAAGGAAATGACGGAGACTTCTTCGTATATTTACTCGATTATTTCACTTGCACTTCTCACCCGGATCATGAGGGTGATCGCTCAGTGTCATTTTCCCATCAAAAGCTTTTCCTCACCGCTGTGGGAAAGACTAAAATAACACGCCTGCCTGTCCCTTCTGCTTAACTTTTTTTGATAGAAGTGATTGCAGCAAGAGAGAACAACTTATTTGGTGACTAAGGTAATTCTATGCTTGTGGCACTGACCAGAGGTCAGGATAACTTCGAGCTGCCACACTCTATGGTAACCTGGCCTGGGCGTTAAGCTCCAGGGCCACGGGCTGCTGTGCGTGGCTGTGTTGCTGGCTGGTAAAATGAACCATAAAACTTGTTATCTCTCATGCTGTGCCAGACTCCGGCTCTCTGGGAGAAGGTTTGTCTTTTTCCTGTGTTTGTTCGACACTGAGGTCAATGGGGCTGAGGTCTCTGTTTGCTCAGAGTGAGCTCATGTAGGAAGTGAGCAGAGAGAGACCAGTTTTGAGGGTGGTCAACACCAAGACTGTCTCCAAAAAAAGCTGAAAACTCTCAGTTTGACATCACCTCTTTTTAACCACAGAAGATATGGGCTTTCAAACTCAAGAATGCTCTTTGTAAAAAACAAATACGAGAAATAATGTCCGGACATGTAGCCAGGGGAGTTCTGGAGGTGAATCACAGGATGGCAGGAACAGACAGCTGCTTCTGTCCTCCCAAGGCTTCTTGAGAGAGTGCCTGCCCTGTCCCCATCCCCATCCCCATCCTCGTCCTTGCCGAGTGATGTCATTGTTTCCGTCTTGTGTATTTTATCTCCTTGGATACCGAGAAGGCCGGGGCTATAGAAACTGGGTGTGTGGTTGGCCCGGCCTTTGATAAGGCCATGCATGCGTGGGCAATGTATGAAGCAATAGGTATATAAAGTAACAAAGTGTGGTGACCCGCTGTTTTCAGTTAAAAGGCGTTACCACATGGATGTGGAATGCTTTGGGGACTCGGAGGGAGAGGATGTGGGAAGCCAGCCTTGTTGTTTTACCCCCCTACAAAAACAAAGCCCCAGACCCTTCCTAATTTCTAATCAGATTTCAAAGCATTGCAGAAGATTTTTCCATAGCTGAAAAACCCCAAACAATAACAGAGGGAGAGGTGAAAATGAAGGCATTTCGACCTGTGACCGCAGCTGGTGGAACACGCCATCAGCTGGAGCTCACTGTGAAGACGTCCTCCGCGGAGGCATCGCTGCGCGCTTGGCTGGCACGCACCCGGGACAGGAGGCAGCCTCCACTCCCCGCGTGGCCTCGCGGGGGCAAGGACGGGGCCGGGCGGTTTGGCTGCCGGTCTCTGCTCTCCTTCCCCACCCGCATGACTGGAGCGCTCTCCTTTGCTGAGGTTTGGTCAGGGGCCCATTTTCTTCGAGCTGAGTAAACATTTGTACTGAGAAACGTTTAACCGTGTTTCCTCTTGGCGTGGCTCTCGAGGTGCGCGATCCAGCATCGTCTGCCTTGAGCCTCCGATTCTGCAGCCTGGTGAGGCAGCGGGCTTGGCCGGCTTGTTATGCTGGTTCTGGGGCCTGCAGGGCTGCTGGTGGTGGTGGTGAACTTCCCACTGCAGCTGCGGTGCCTGGGTGCTGATTTTTTTAATTTGTAGCGTAAAATGGGAGTGAGTCCCTAGTGCTACCCTGACTCCACAACCTGGAGCTTCAGGCAGTGCCTGAAGTGGCCTTTGGTCACGATTCAGCATCTGAAGCGCGTGGCGGTGGGCGAGCAGCCGGCCATGCCTCCAGGGTGGGCGCAGCCGAGGGGATTTCACAGGCTCAGGCGTCCCTGAGCGTGGCCTGGCGCGAGCCGGAGGAAGGGGCCATTGTTCTCCCAGATAATTCCCCGTGACGCCGGCGCGGTAGGAAATGCTGAGCCACTTCCTGCCCTGGCGCAGGGACTTTTTCCCTGTCGCTGCAGCTGGCACCACAGTGACTGGTGGCTCCCTGCCCGGAAAAGGCTGCCCCAAAACCCATCCGGCAGGAGACCTGTGGATGTGAGCTGGAATCAGGGTCCTATGAACTTCATTTGTTTTGTGGCTTCTTTTCTGCTTGAAAGTCCACTTTGTTTTGAAATGGAAGCAAGACGAGACCGCTCTGAATTCAGAAGCGTGCTGGCTGGTAGGTTTTACCCTGGTCTGCCACCCTCCAGCCACCATGGGGACACAGCTCAGCAAAGGACAGAGGGGAGCGAGGCCAGTATTGGCCGCACTCCTCTGTGCTGTGGAGAAATAGAGAGCAGGTCATGCCCCACATGCACAAGAGCATTTCCATGTGCCTGACCGCCGGCTCTTCCTCTGCGAACAGAGCATTGCTTGCTGCGCTCTCTCAGTCCTTGCTCCCGCTGGGGATGCTGCATGTAACACCGCTTGTGTTGGTCTGGGAGCTCTGCCACCTCAGGGATGCTGCAAACCCCAAGCATTTCAACTGCCTAAGTCTGGCACTGCCCCCACACAAGTACACAACTTTAGGGTGTTTTTGTGTTAATGTTTTTCGCTTGCCTGCTGGGGGTCAGGTGTTTGGGAGTGCCACAGTTCTGATTTTTTTCCAGTGTTAAATCAGAGACTCTCGCATAAACACATGATTTCAGGAGCTGGGGCTTTCACAAAACAACTGCCCAACACAGGGCCTGGTTGGCAGGTCTGGCAAATCCCTAGGTAAATACACTGACAGTGAGAACAAGTTATCTTTTGATCTTGGTTTTTCGTACATGAAAGCACTTGTTCTTTCCAAATTCCTTCCACAGCTCGAGCAGAAAAAGCAGCATGGCATGACAGGAAGCACTGGAGAATTTGGATTATCCAAATGCCCTTTATAATGTTATTGCTCTTGCAGTATTGTCTGCAGACTCTCAGGTTATAGACCTTCTACATTCTTCTTGAGATGCTATTTTTCTAACCTGATCTTCAGATACCACCTTCAGCACAGCTATCTCTGTTTAAGCTATTAGAAACTCCCTTATAGTCTAATGTGGACTTTAGCTACATGTGCGCTGCTACAGATGTCCTGACACTTTTGGAAGCGTCATTTATGGACTTGGATGTTATTACACAGCACAAAACCTACCCACTGGCCACAAATGGGCCAAAATCTCCAATGTGGCTTCTGTGTCCAAGAATGACTTGCAGGTATTGGAGTCAAGGCACTAATGTGATTTTGGTCTCTTTCCTCCATCTGGCTGCCTATTTTCTCAACACTTGTAGGAGCTTGAGGCCTATATCACTCTGTTGAACTGATTTGGGCTTGGTTGACAGATTCAGAAGTCCTTGGTGGGGTGGGAACATGCCCATAAGCATACAGAGCATGTAATTGAGATGCCTTACTTCCTTAGGAAACCAGAAATTAAAATCAAACAAACAAACCCTAAATTACTTCCCTTTCTCTAATTGTTGGTTAATACTTAAATATTTCCACAATACAGATTGTGACATGATTTAAGCGTTGAGCCTGTGTGACCTAAGAGTATAACCCCTTTGTCCTAAAACTTCTGCCTCTGTCTTTCATGAAACCAACTACTCATACACGTCTGCGTATCCCCTCTCCTGCTTGCAGCCTCTGAATGGTGTTCTAACATGTGCATTTAATGCTGATAAAAGATCACTGATACTTTTCCCCACAGTGTGATTCACAGGCTGAAGTAATGATTATTTTTTGCTAATATCCACAGTTTCTGCCATGGGAAAGACTATTTTTATGAGCACTGTTATGTGCTTTGAATGAGATTGTAACAAAGGGAGATTAGCTAATTACTCCAGGGTCTTTCTTCCTTTAGTGTGTGGGAAAGTTTCATGGCTGACTTCCATTCATGTTGGCCAGAAAGCCGTGGGAGAGCAGTCCTGCCACCCCACACCTGAACTTCTTGAGCTACCCCACTGATTTCAAATGACTTGTGACTTGGGAGTGAGTTTGGACCTACGCTTCTCTTCTGTAAGGGGTTCTGTGCTGTGCCCGATGTGTGCCGTGGAGCAAGATGACTCCCATCTGTCAGTTTGGAAATGCTAGCCAGCTGACTCAGGAAATCTGGGGGCATAAAAGTGTTTTAAAGAAAAATCTTTAGGGGAATTTAGTCATACTTATTTCTAATGAGTGTTTATTCTGTAACTATAGCTCTATCAAACAAGTGCCGTGAGACGTGCAAAGGGCAGCGGAGGCTCATTTCATTGCTGTAGAAGTCAGCGTGTGTATGGAGTGGGAGGGGAACCGGTTGTGTTAATTAGGGCTGGGAACCATGAGCCCAGCATGCTGAGAAGGGCCCTGTTTCATCCTGTGCCATTGGGCGTTAGCCCTGTAACGAAGCCATTCCCAGCCTCTGGCTGAAACATTTCAAAATGTGCATTTCGGTGCCATCTTTTTTGCCCTGGATATTTCAGCCACCTCTGTGAACTTTCTTCTGCCTCCTCTCCTGAGGCCCCGATGTGCTCACTCCTTGCTTTGGCCAAGCACCTTCTCTGGGAGGAACAAGCCCCGGCTGTCGTTAGTTCTGCCCAGGGCTGCAGTTCCCAGCCTGCTGAACTGGAGATGGGGTTACAAGTTTCCCCATTTTTGTTAGCGCTGCCTGTGATTTGGAAGAGTCTCACATCACATCTAATTTAACTTGGATTTGGCCCCTAAAGTATCCACTAATGCCTCTGGAAGCCTCTGGTTTGCAGCAAACCCAGAACATCTGGGTGATTTCTTCTGGCACTGAAGAGGTCTCTGGTCTTGTCAAGGCATTTAGCTGTCGCTGCCTGTGGACAGTCCTTTGTTTAACAAGGATTGTCTTTCCACCTTTACGGGGGCAACTTCTTGTCCAGAGAGTCCAAAGTTCATGAAAGACAGCTGTGAACCCCAGTCTTTGCTGAAGGAGCAGACATATTCCAGAGCATTTGTAGTCATGACAAATCCCTTCTTTTCGGGGTGCCCTTATCTCAGGAAAGCCAGCCTTTCAGCTGCCACTGAAGAGTGCTCTTCTTTCTGCCCCTCATCTTCATCTTCCCATAGAATTCCTGCTTTCAGGAATTGTGAAGAATGCTTAAAATCTGTAGTCTCATGTGAAAAGGTGGGCCCTGTGGCTTACCATAGGCTTGCAGAGCTCTCAGGCGTGTCGGCTTGAGCTAATTGCTCTGGCCATGTTTCTGAGCTCTTGCGTTCCCGGCACATCACCTCCGAAACCTCCTGAGTGCCAGGCTGAAGAGGGCCGTGTTGGCCAACCAGGATGGGGCTGGGGGCCCTGCTGACGTGTGGAGGACCCTCGCCTGCTCTGGCACTCTGGTATGGGGCAGCGTGCTCCTCAGATGTGCCAGTGCGACCCTTGCAGCAGTTGCTCGCGCTGGGCTGCCCACCACGTCCCACCGCACGCCTGAGCACCTCTGACTTGTGCCTTTGCTCCTTTGCATGCAGGAAATAAGGCACATAGGAAGCGCACACAACCGGAGCGCGGTCCCCTTCACTGCTGCCACGGCTTCTGCCCCCAAAGTCATCACTGCTCAGTACAACAGCCCGGCGGGCCTCTACTCCTCAGAAAACATCCAGACCTTCAACAGTGCCGTGGAGTCAAAGACATCACCCGGGGCCCCCGAGCCTAGCAAGCCGTAAGTATCGCCCTCGCCTCTCCCTCCCTGCCCAGAAGGCTCACTGCCAGGGTCCCGGTTTAACCCAGAAAAGCTCTCTTTCAGGACAGGGGAAGGAGCAGAGACGCGAGAGTGGATGTGGCACCCAGGGGCCAGGCTCGGAGGAGCGGGGAGCGTTTCGCGCGATGCAGAAATGAAATTAATGCTCTTGTGTTTCTTTGTTTAGCAGAGACCGACGCAGTTTCCGCGTGCGTTCAGCATGACATACCAGCCCTCTGGTCTGAACAGGTGCCTGACAGCTTGTTACGAGCACTTTGTACAGTTGGCGTCTTGTTTTGGCTGCGCGGGCAGTGCTGGGCAGGAGGGGTACGGCTAGTGTGGGAAGCACGTCCGTCCCAGCTCCCGGCTGGCCTGGCGTTCACAAACAGGCTCAGATCTTTCTATTTTAGTTATCAAACTCAGTTTTTCACACAAGTTTTAAAAAGTAGCTGAAACTTTTATACCTGTGTGAGTGATTTTATGTATGGGACTGAAAATGGTCCCAGCCTTGAAAGGTTTGTGGTTGCACCTGAGCTTTGCCAAGAACAGTGCTTTTTCCCAAAAGTCCAAGGTTCTTCTTTTTTTAATAGAAGCTATAAACCAGGAGCCAGGAGCTTTCTGAAATCTTTCTGGCTGTGTTGCTGAACTGCCCCAAGTCTCTATATAGCTGTACCAAGCTGCCTGGAAGATTTTGGCCACTTTTACAACAAAAGCTGCAAGACTCATGCTTTAGGAGATATTTGACTAAATTCCTGACTTGTGACCAAGGCGACAGAAGTAACTTCAGCCACTGCTTTTGCAGGGTACAGAGACCTGAGAATGTGGTTTAATACAAGCCTGGAAACTTGTCCCTGGCTGAAACCAGCTTCTCGCACCTGCAGCCCCGTCTGCATCATGGGCTCTTCTGGGCAGAGCAATGGTGCTGCAGCTGGTGGACGGGGTAATGGGTGTTTGCTCCTCATTTTCTTCTGGCAGACCTCAGTGGCCTCTTTCAGGGGCTGAGTCAAGGCAGAGCAAGGACAAGGGAAATCTGGCTTTGTGTTAACCTGCTGGGACCATTTGGCAGCCAAATTCCACCTCTGGTCTAGTCTGGAGTCCCCTCCAGGTGAGAGCACTCCCTGGAAGCCAGGACTATTTGACACTTAATTTGTAAATGAGGCTAATAAGTTAAATTGCAGGGTTTGGTCTCACAAAGCAGGCAGGGATGGCAGGAAGAAGCCATACTGCTGAGCATGGCTCTTTTGGGATCGGACTTGAGATTGCTGCTGAGTAGGGTGCCCAGGCCAGCTGTGGGAAGGGCGGCAGTAAAGGCATCATGCCTGGACAGTGGGACCATAGGTTCGTGCTCACCCCTGCTGCCATGTCTTCATTGCTTTTGTGAGAGGAGTGACTGTGGTGTGCTTTGTGTGTGGACACACCTGGAGCGTGAGATGGGTGCCAGGGCATCAGCTAGAAGCTTTTAATGTAAAGTGATGTATTCAGTGGTGTGTCCCTCTGGCACAAGCAACAGACAGTATTCTGTTTATACCAGTAGGAGTATTTGGTTTAGCTCTTCATTAACTTCTTCCTTCTTCCCTTTCTTCCTCCTCTGCATCTTTCGCTCAATTCCACCACGTAAAAACCAAACACACCCCAAACAAACACAACTCGCACCGCCCGTCCCATGTGGGCGCGCGTGCCCGCAGCCGCCCATCGCCGCCGAGCGCGCAGCAGGCTCCCTTCGCCTCCGTCTATAACCCCCTGCAGTCGCCCAGCGCGGAGCCGCAGCGCAGGCACAGCCCCTCCTCTGGCCCCAGCCAGGTCCGCGTGGGGCCGGAGCAGCTGAAGCGCGCGGCCCAGGTCTGCCCCAACAGCCCTGTGGAGGTGGAGGTGCCGGGACTGAAGGTGCTGCACGTGCAGTTCAATTCTCCCCTGCAGCTCTATTCGCAGAGCAACATCATGGATTCCCTGCAGGGGCAGATCTCCTCCATCAGCCCCGATTTCCCCAGGTAACCTGCCTGCCGCCTCTGCGGCCAGCGCGGCGCATCCGCTCATCTGCATCTCGGTGTCTGCGAGTGCATCGTCCCTGTCTGTGGCTCACGGCGCTGGTGGTCACGAGGAAACAGCATTTACATTTCACCTTCCCTAGGGCAGTGCATGACTCCACGGGAGCTTTCTCTGCATTGTGTCTGTGTCCAGCGCCATGACAAGCACCAAAACATCATTTCAGCCTGCCCGCGTGTCTATTGCTCCATGCCGCAGGGAGTTTGGTGGTTCTGCTGGAGGAGCCACTTGCAGCAGACAGATTTGCTGGGGCAGGGTATTTTATCCCGAAAGCTGGTGTTTCTCCTGGACCGAAATGGCTGGTGCTGTTTGCAGCTGGGTGCTGCCGCACGTCTCTGTGTGCAGTGAGCTGTGGCTTTCGTTTCGCCAGCTGGGCCACGGGTGTGCACTGGGCAGTGAGGAGCATTTCATTTCTGGGTGAAGCAGGTCCCCACGGGTCTCCCTCTTTGGCTGATAATGCTCATGAGCTTAGCACAGCCCAGGTGGGCACCGGGTACGTGGAGGACCCGGGCTGTGCTCCAACCCCCGGCCACTTTGTCAGCACAAGTGGCTGCTCTTGGGGCTCTCTTTGCCTGTAGGGGGATGCTTGATGTGCTCTGAGGGCTGCAGGACCTGGGGAGAGCCTCAGCATCACAAGGCCTCGGTGCTCTTTGGTAGATGCTCTTTGTGGCAGCTGGGGACCAGCGGGCCCGTGCCTTTAAATGACAGCCCACAGGGTTTTACGGGGAGGACTTCAGTGTCAAGACGGGTGACACACAAAGCACACTTAGCCGTCTTGTGGGAGGGCTCCTGCCAAGGCTGAACTGTTCAGAGGAGGCGAACCTTCGGCAGTTCCCCTGCTACATTACCAAGTGGCTTGCTGCCGTGTGACCAGGGAGCTGGTTGTCCTGCGCTTGTCCCATGCGTTTGTCTCATAGCTCCTTGGCTGCTCACAGTCCCCTCCTGGCCCATGGACACCCACAGCTTTGCCATGTGGCAGCAGCCAAGTGATAAAGGGAGGCTGTGGGTTTGCTCCCATGTCATTTCTCAGTCTAGTTACTTGCTGCAAGTTGCTGCTCGGGCTTGTGGTCAATGCTGGGCTCTCCAGGAGCAGGCACACTGCTGGCTGTCTTTGCTGTGCTGGACAGCTGATGTCCGCTAACAAAGAAGCCCCAGGCATCAGCAGTTGTTTCATGGCACAAGCAAGTACAAGGTCTTCCTGTAGCCTGGCTTTAAGACCCTTGTAAACTTTACCAAATGTGCTAACATAAAATAGTAAAATCACATTAGTAATGAATAAGCTGTGCTTTTCTGAAGATGCTGTGCAAGGCTGTCTTTATGGCTTTTATTACCATCTTCTTGCCAATTTTCAAAGCTCAGTAATCCAGTGTTATTCAATCAGTGTTGCAAGTTGCCCATGGTAGAAGCAGTGAAATCCGGTAACAGTTGTTGGAGTTAGAAGTCCAGTAAGAGTGGTTAGAGCTGTCCCCTGCAAAATTGCTCTGTCAGGGCACTCCTGCACTTGAACAAGGACGCTAGTTTGTGGTGTTTGCTGCAGATGAAGTGCCTGGGTGACAGCAGGTACCGTGCATCTGTTGACATAGCAATACTAGTTATCCTGCAGACATTACATGTCTGTGTTCTTGCCCATTCAAAAGATGCATCTGCTTTTTGTTGTGTTTTGTTTAGTTTTTCTTTAAGTAATGTAGCCCTCTGACCTGACACGTGGAGGTGTTTCACCCTCCTGGGTACAAATTCTAGGGTTTGAGGTTTGTTTTTTTTTTTTACAGTTTTTCTGAAGTCTTGTATGTGCAAGTGTATATATCTGGTGCATATCTGGGACAGCTGATCTGTATGTTTTGCACACCATCACAATGCATGGTTGAAATGCGATGGCTTTGTTTGACTCTTGTGCTCTTTAAGGTGATTTAGCCTTTGCTTTTCGAATGCATGTTCATGAAGCATTGTTAGTGTACACACTGTAAGGACAAGCTTCTTGCCCGATGTTTTTGTAGGTGGACAGAGTGGAGGGAGTATATCAGTTTATGTAAGATGAATGTAATGTGGAGCATGGATTCATTTGGGATAACCTGGGCCATTTTCCATGTAGTTGAAGGCATATTATTTTATATCGGGTGAGAGGCTTCAGTAAAAGAGATTCAGGCTTCAAGTGTTCAACTGCTTGCAAGTCTTAATGTGCTTCCTGCTCCAATGAGAATTACTGAAGATGGAAACATTTTATGAAATAATTGTTTATGGAAATAGCATTTTATAGCACGCGCGATGATTTTACCTCTGGTGCTTGAAGAGTTCATTATGTAGAGTACCTCCCAGATTACTCGATTGCACGTTGCATTGGCACGGAAAGTCTGCAGTTGCCTCCTCATGAAGAAGATTTCCCTCTGCAATTCAGTCTGAACTTCAGGATGTTTATGTACATTTCAGGCAATCACAGGGTGCAGGAATGGTGAAACCCAATAGAGCATTTACGTTTATATGGCTGTGTTATGTAATTGAGCCACCAGAGGAGACTTGTCAGTTTTTGCCTCGTTTTTCCAGAGACATTTTATTCTAGCCACAGAACACATGGATGGGAGGAACCTCCCATGCCACATAGTCCACCCCCTACCCCAGCATTTGATCAGTTTAAGACACTGATTTAAACCAGTCCCAGCAGATATTTTTCCAGACTCCTTAAATCCTTCAGTGCAGTGCTTGCTTACCTGTCCACAGCAATCCATGGCATTTCGGTGTCTGTCTGCTGGAAAGCTTTTCCCAAGGGATATTCTGAATATCCTCCTGCAGCTCAAGCCCATGGTTTATCCTGTACCCCCTGGATGTGGAGAACATCCAAGCTAATGCCTCTGGCATCTTTTTTTTTTTTTTTTCCTTTTCTAAAGACCCCTCTGGTGGCACAGTGACCACTGTTTCAGCTCCAGTGTGGAGCCACCCTGTGCTGTGCAGCACTGCACAGGTAGCACCTCAGGCTCTAGGCTGAGGATGCAAGTCACTCGTGACATGAGTGGCAGTAGCAGCGCCTCAGGAGGCAGCTGAAATGGGGGCTTAGTCTTAGCAGGCAGAAATCTCTCTCTGCCCCTGACATGCTCATTAACCCCAGTTAAATGCTGTAAATGGGCTGTGACTCTGGGTCTCCACTTAGAAAATGGAAATAATAGTGCCCACTTGAAAACCAAAGAGAACTATTTCCAATCAGAGGATCTTTTAGCTGCATCCTACAGCTGTTACTGTGCGAAGGTTGCCTTCAAGGCCAATTCATAGTATACTTGCAAAGGTTTGTTTTTTTTTTAATGGAATAAAGCGTATTGAATTTGAAAGTCACAGCAGTGTAAGGTAGCAGTCTCAGGTTGTTTATGTGTGTGGGGACCATGCAGTGATAACACAGCTACCATGTGGGATTCCCATCCCAGCACATTCGTGCTTTATTTTCCTGGTTCCTGGACAGGAAGGTTTAGTTTCTGGAGCACACAGCAGTTGCGAAGCAGGGGGAACACGTGGGGGCTGGCCGGGGGCAGTGGGCAAGAACCCACTGTCAGCGGGGTGTGCGGGTGGCCCAGAACCTCAATCCCATCAGGGCTGCAGCTGTCTTGTGTGAACACGTCCAGCACCTCCATGTCTCATGGTGTCCTGTTCTGCCTTTGTTTTGCACGTTCATTTCTCAGTCATATGATGCATCGTGATGGTTTTGCTTGAGGGACTGGCTTTAGTTTTTAGCCATTCAACAAGTGTGCGCTCTGTTCCTTCCTCAGTTTAGATCAACACAGCCAGCCCCCAGGCAGCATCGTCATAGACAGAGAATCTGAGGTTTACAAGATGCTCCAGGAGAACCAAGAGTCGCACGAGCCACCCAGGCAATCGGCTTCCTTCCTGGTGCTGCAAGAGATTTTGGAGTCAGAAGAGAAAGGTGAGTCCTTGCTGCACACCTAACCTGGGTGTTCTCTTCCCTTTTGCCATTCCTTAGGCTGTGTACGGTGTCTCAGAGCAACACCTGAAACGTTGTTCTCCATTCTTAACTGTTATTTCTTCAAGGTAGCATGTGTAGATGGTTTCCACAAAAACTACAGACCTTTTCTTGAACTTTACTCTTGAATTTCTTCTCCTTGGTTAGTTTCAGTGTCTGTGGGCCCACATTGTTGCTCATTCATTGACTGAGTGCTCAAGAAATAAACCCCTGCAATGTTTAGTTCTCAAGAAGGTATTCTAAAAGTTGCAAAAACCTTTCTATACTTTAATATATATATATATATATTTACTTTTTATACTTTTGTAAAGTTTTGCCCCTATAGGATATTTTTCACTGATTAAGGACCATCTTAGATTCAAGACTTTGAAAGTACCATGAGACAGCGCTCCTTAGTGAGTAATAAAGCTTCTGTTCTCCATCCATCTACATAAGAAAAATAGATCCACTTCTGCAGCTGAATGTAAAGATTTGGAAGCTGAGTTACAGCAATCAGTTCACAGTTTTTAACCTCTGAAACCTCGCGCTGCTTGGCGCTCTTGATCTGACATCTGGACTAGTGTAGTTCAAGGCTATAGACTTTAGATAAAAACTATGATTAACTTAGGTGGGAGCCAAATCATACTCCCTTCTCCCCTTAAATAGAATAAAATAAACAAATAATTAGGAAAAGAATTCCAAGAATGACTTTTTTTTTTCCCCTTAGACCAGTTGAGACTTTGTCTGTTGTGTTATTAACTTGGCAGAGGAACATTCAGTTTCATCCAACAAAAGCCTGGTGCCGAGATACTCACCAGAAAGGGAAACAGCTCGGCCAAGTGCTGTTAGGTCTAAGTGGTCTGTAAGGGAACAGCAAAATGAAGGAAGTAAGGAAACAGTAGGAAGAAAGAAACCAGGATTTCACAGTCTTTAATCTGATGTTAAAATACCTACCTGAAAGCATCTTTTAAATTATGAGTGTTTGCAGCTTGCCCCTCAGGGTTCAGATCCTGCATTGAAGGGACTGGAGGAGCCAGGACTTCTCACGCATCCGAGGTCCTCCCTCGTGCTTAGTAATGCTGAAGAAGATAAGAAGCAAAAGCCTCTCTATTTTAACGGTCTTTGAAGATTTGCAGCATTACTGGGATTCTCTGGCACGAGGTTTGCCTGCCTGATCACAGGCCAGGATAGGCTTGGGCATTGCTCCACTGTGAGCTGTAATCACCCATGCAGAGCAGGGTTACACAGCCCCAGAGGAGACAGTGCCCCGGCCGTGCCGCTCGCCCCGCCTCAAACACCGCTTCTGCTGACTCAGATAACATCCATGGCGATAAATAGCACCCTTGTGGGATGCTTCTCGGCCGTCTTCAGGCGATGGCTTGCGAGTGGCAGCAGGGAGCTGTCATCTCCCTGGCTGGGGCCAGTCCCTGGGCAGCGCCAGCGGTGTGGGCTGCGCTGATCTGCACCAGCTGGGAGGGCGCGGGGTCTGCGTGTGGGCGCTGGTGCGTGGAAGTGCGGCGGCTGCTCTCTGTTTAGACTTGAGCCTGCACGCTGAGGCTTAGGGTGTTTCGCAGGGTGGAACAGGTTATGTTTCCTGTGGGTATTTTATTAAGCTGGTTCCTTTAGAGAAATTAAAAAATGTGCTGTCAGAGTTATTGATGTGAGCAAAGTGCTGTTCAAAGCAGAAGGAGCAAGAAGGTGATAGCATACAGCCTGAAAATGTGGTTGCTGCTGCTTCCTTCCCAGCAAGGGTCACCTGCGGTGATGGTGACGGAGGCCAAGTGCTTCCTGGCGTGGTTGAGGGGTCCATGGACTGCTGTCCTCATTAGGACATTGCACCTCTGGAGCAGCATCTCAACACAGAGCTTGTTCAAGTCCCTGGGCTAAACGCCGAGGCATGTGAGAAATGGCTGTAAGCTCAGCCTGGAGCGTGCCGTGCGGGGCTGCACAAGGCAATGTGGTGGCACTCGGGCTGGGTGACAGGGAGGTGGGGTGGGCAGTGCCCCAAATTTTCCCCTCAGTTCATCTGTCAGAAGTGCTGCCCCGAGCTGCAACATATCCCGGACCTCCCTGGTCACCAGGGTGAGCCTCTGCAGGGTTCTTCCTCCCCTTCCACCAGTAACAACAGGTGCAGTTTGATGTTGGCTTGGTGCTAGTCTGAAGGGTTTTGTCAGCCTCCCACTCTGAGGTGACAGGTCTGCCCATCAGCCTCCTCTGTTCCTGGTGAAAAATCGTGGGAGCCTCTGCAGCCCTCTTTCCCTTCTTGCTTGGTATTGAACCTCTTGCAGAAGGCATACAGATATGGCTAGTTGTATCAATGGTGTCATTGTGTAAGAGGCCGCTTTTACATTGGAAATATTTGAAGGCTTGCCTGCTATACTGCATCTAGGATCCAGTGCTGCTGTAGGCATCCAGGTCAGCAAATGTCTTCTGCGAAGGTGCAGCAGGAATCCCTGCCTCAGAGAGGCTGCACCAGGGAGGTGCCATCCCTGGAGCATGCCACACACCCCATGTCCCTGCAACAAGGGGTTTGTTAAACAAATCCTCCGGGAGTTGTGGGGGAGCCAGCTCCCTCCTACACAGACAGCAGAGTGGAAAAAGACTTTGACAGCCCTCCTCATCTGCCAGGACACCCACCTCCACTTTCTGAACCCAAATCCAGCCATCAGCTTGACCCCGAGTGTGTGCCCTGGTGCTGCTGAGGCTTTGCTTTGCTTTGTGCCTCTGTGCATGCAAGATGCATTAGCCAATGTCTGATGGGCTTTTAGGATGAGATGGGGCAGCAGCTCATCTTACAGCCCACAACCTCAGGCCCTCAGGTTTCCAGGGCCAGGCTCAGCTGTGCCCCTTCTCTCCTTCCTCCCCACACACCCTGAATCCCTGCCTCCTTCCCATGCATGAATCCCTGCCTCAGAGCTGGTGTTGAAGCACATCACCCCTCCTTAGCAGAGCATCTGCTTGGGAGGAGAGCCTATGGCCACGCATCTCACATGCTCTGAAGCACTCTCCTTCCACCCCCCAGGAGACCCCACCAAACCATCTGGATTTAGGAGCGTCAAAGCCCCCACCACAAAGGTGGCCTCATCGATTGGGAATGCCCAGAAGCTGCCCATGTGCGACAAGTGTGGATCTGGCATTGTGTAAGTAAGCCTGTCCCTGGGGCCGCAGGCCGCAGCCCGGCACCCCGTGCCTGTGCGCACCTCACCTCCCACCTCCAGCGGCCCAGGAGCCGGCCCAGGCACGTTGGTTCTCACCAGCTTTGGTAGCGCTCACCCTGCAAATCCCTGCGGTGAGGTGGAGTTGGGTTTCCCTCTACAGATCTGTATCAAAGCAAGTCCCTGTGAGACAACCCCCAGTGCAGTTGTGGCTGCAGTGGTTTCCTTCCTACCTGAAATCTATTGATAGCACCCAGAAACAAAGTGGCCTTTCCTTCAGTTTAATGATTTTCATGTCTTGGTGCTCCCAGCAATGCAGCAGTGCCCTGCCCTGGCAGGCAGAGCTGCCTGCAGCTCCCTGCTCTGCTGCAGGGCTGTGCCTCTGAAGAATTAATTTTTGTTGTCTTTGTGGGGCTGTGCCTGACTTCCAGCACAGCAAGGACTAGATACAGAGCTGCTGTACTGTGTGACAGCACAAGGAAACTAACCCATGTCTTTGATTCGCCCTCTAGTTTCTCAACCACAAGTTTTTCTGCCCTCATTTTCTCCTTCATTTCCCTGCAACCCCCATAGCTTAACAGTGGGCACCAGCAAAGTGCTGGGAGCCCACCTGCACCGTCATGGAAGAACTCAGATTTCTCCCATGCAATCAGATTGTTGCACCACTTTGTGAGACCCAGGACACTGTAATTGCCTGGTCCTACCACGCCTCCATCACCAGGGACCAGCAGAGTCATTACAGAGGCAACGTATAGGCAATCTCTGTAAATGTGAATCAGAGACAAACCCTACAATTACCCTGCCAGCTGTGCAGATGTGGAGAAAAAGCACAGGACAGGACTATGAATAGTCCTAAAAACTAATGAATTGTGGGATATATAGGTGGCTGCTGGAACAAAATTATGCTCATGGTAACTTGTGCTGCTGCTGGTGGTGGTAGTTAGCAAGTTGCTATGTAGTTTCCCTCATGTGTTGGGTCAAGCTGTGAAGGCTCCCAGTTAGAGCCCGTGCTGCGTGGGACTGCAGCTCCCGAGCAGCAGCATCTGAGACCACAGCCAGGATGTGCTCGTCCTGAGCTCCTGTCATTTCATCCTGGGCATTTGAAGGCTGGTGGGCTGCCTTCTGCTGTCAGCTAGTGCTGCTGTCACAGTGATTGATGCCACCACAGGTGATAGGATTGTCCCTGTGAAATTTAGGGAGGCCCTTGCTAGGACAAGTTTTCCAGAGGAGGGCTCCCGTGCCAGCCCTGTTGGCTGTAACTGTGCTGTCAGCATCTGCCTGAGCAGAAGTGGGGCGTACGCTTTGGGAAATGGTTCCCCGTCAGCCCTGGTGGGGGGTCCGGGCTGGGTGCGAGGCGGCTGGGGCAGGGGTGGCGTTGGCGGGCGCCTGGTGCTGAGGGTGCCGGTTCCTTCCCCAGAGGGGTATTTGTGAAGATCCGGGACAAGCAGCGTCACCCCGAGTGCTACGTGTGCAGCGACTGCGGCACCAACCTCAAGCAGAAAGGACACTTCTTCGTGGAAGACCAAATCTACTGCGAGAAGCACGCACGGGAGCGGGTGGTCCCCCCGGAGGGCTACGAGGTGGTCACCGTCTTCCCAAAGTAACTGCGTTGCTGCGGGGCTGGCGTGGATGGTTTCTCCTCTGCTGCTCTTCCTTGGAAAGCGTCGCCCTTGCCCTCTTGCCGAATCTCTTTTGCGATAAGGAATGCTAGGCATGGCTTTGAATTTCCTTGCCACATTAATCCTCCGTCTGTTCACAGGAGGTGTCACTAATCGTTCAACATTCTTTTCATCTTCTCTTTCACTGTTTTTTTTTTTAAATACACAGATTTTTTTTTTTTCTCCTCCTTTGTGCTGCCAATCGCACAGGAAAAGCGGAGGCCAAAGTCAGATCACAGCTCTCCTGTGTCCCAGTTATTGCCTTTTGTTTGCATTCAATAAACGGGGTGACTCCACCAGGCAGATGTGTCCACTTTCTCGCACCGGGCTCCCTGGGTGTCCAGCACGTGGCTGCGCCTGCCCTGGGGAGCAGCAGGAGGGAATTGCCAAATTGGGGCACAACGGTCTTGTGCGTCGCCCAGCTGCAGCCAGACCCCATGGCTGTGGTTTGTCACTCTCTGCAGACATTCAGGATGCTGCCTTTCCGAAAATAAGTAAACAAACCACCAAAACATCCCAAGCCTCATCAAAGGTAAAGCTGACCTGTCACTAAGACTCTAAGCCTCCAACTGTCCAGATCAACTGTGCAGCTTTTTTGGTGGGTTGGGGATGGCAATAATTCACAAACCCAACTAAATTTAGCTCCTCTCCTCTGGCTCCTTCTATGGGCAGTGGCGAGTGAGCAATGATGGAATAGCTCAGCTGGCATCCTCGGCTGGCCCATCCCTGGGGAAAGCCTGGCTTGTCCGTGCTGCTAGCGCACACACACACAGCTCCTGATACTAACACAGGTAGCTTTATTTTTCAGGGTGAGGGTGTGATTTTGTTTTTTTTTGCCTGCTTGGGTGACATCTCCCCTCAGTCCTGTTACAGAGTTAATACCCTCCCCTCCGCAGCACATTTTTTCCCAGGGAAATAATCTCTCTCTGCAGCAGTACTGGCCAGCACATCCAGGCTGGGCTGGAGCCTGGTCAGTCGCAGCATCACCCTGCTGGGTGCTGTTTGCCAGGCAAGGGCAGGGCACAGTCCATGTGTTCACCACAAAGTACTGCTCACAGGTACAGGAACGTCCCAGGCATTCAGGAGGTCCCAGGGACATGTTGAACTGAAGGCTGTGGCTAACAGATCTTGTCAGTGAGCCAGGAAGGGTTCATTGCACAGCCTGTTATTTTGGTGTTATAAAAAAAAAAAAAAAAAAAAAAANCAATCACAAACCTCTCACCTATGTGTGAAAAACACGTTACTTTCCAAGGCCGTTCTGGTGTACGATTAGTTTCCATCAGTGCAGCGATGAGCCTCTGACTCTGTGTCTCCAAGCCCTGCCAACATGAGGCAACGTTTGGGGCTCCTGGCCCCCACCAGCCCCAGTCTCCACCCTGTTAGCAGCCGCCCGGGCTGCCTCGTGGGCAGGCAGCGGTGTGCCAGACCTGCCGGGCCCCGGGCTGCTCTCACCTGCCCTTCCGCCAGCACCTTCATGCTCAGGCCCTGCCCTGGCAAGCAGCTGTGGCTGCCCCAAGCGGTGCAAACTCCTTGTTGCCCGCTTTCTCGGTGGGCTGCTGGCCACCCACCGCGTGTGGCTGCGTGCTTGCCTCGTGGGGAGAAAATGCTGGCCACGGGCTCCCTCTGTTGTGCTGCGCTCTGATGCCAGCACCCCAACTGTGCCCTGCAGGCTGTGCAAAGCCGCTAAATCTTTCCACGCTGTATAATGCCCATCAGCAAAAAGTGGCTGGCTCCAGCTAACCTCGCGAGATGACTCTTGCATCAGCGGGTCAGGACAGAAGAGCCCGAGCCATGCCTGGTATTTCCCCAGCCCCAACCCCTTGCTGCAAACAGACAAGCACCGCTTTGTCCCGGACCGCGTGCTTTATCGCCCAGCTGAGCTCCTGCAGCGAAGACCGGCGGTGCTGCTGGGAAAACATTGATTGTGCAGGGCTTGACGCAGGAGCCGGGAACTACAAAAGGGTTGTGGGCCAGCTCTGGAAGTGGAGGTTTCTCATGCAGATACCAGTGTTGATCCAATTTATTACTATGGGAACAGGCTCGCCAAGGCAATCCACAGTTGTTGCTCAGGGAGGACTTTGCTCATTCTCTGCTGTAGCTCATTGGAAAAAGGAATGCATTCGTTTTTTATGATGCAGCCCAAAAATATTTGGCAACTGCAGCATTCACTGTAGTCTGACTTTCCAAATTCTTCTCGAGTTCAGCAGTTGGCATCTGGAGTTTGTCAACAATAACAAAATAGGGGAAGTGGGGTCAAGCCCACAACAACACTGAGCCATCTACTCAAGAAGTATAAAAATAAAGCGAGAAATATGTAAAAGATTCCAGTCTGAAGTGTCGGGCAGTTTGAAACTGAGCTAGCACCCTCCCACTGAGGGACTGGCTCACGTGGGTGCGCAGCACAGCACAAGTCTGTCATTTTTAACCCAGACTACTTGGGTTTTGGGTTGTGGCCTCTCCCTGCCGCTGCAGCATCTGCCCTTTCTCCTCGTGCAGCAGATGGTGCTCGTGCCCTGCTGCTCCCTGTTGCCTGGCAGGGCCCTCCTGGGCACAGCACGTTGTGCTGGGCAAAGCCACAATACCCCCTGAAAACCTACAAGTAGAAAAGGGCTGAAAAAGTCCTAACAGTGTCATCAAGCCCAACAGCATAATGAAGACAAACCACAGAATCATAGAATATCCGAGTTGGAAGGGACCCACAAGGATTATCGAGTCCAACTCCTGGGTCCCCATAGGACCACCCCAAAAATCAGACCATATGTCTGAGACTCCCCCACCCACAGCAGCATGGCCAGTTGCTCCAGCTTGCTCGTTTAAGTTTCATTTGTTAATTGTATTCCCATGAGCACAGAGATTCTTGTCACAGAGAGGGCTTGACAGCTCAAGCAACATGTTTGCTAGGCAAGTAAAAGTACCTGAGTGGTGGTATCTGCATAGTTCATTCAAGTGCTGGTGAAATGCCATTAAAGACATTCTAATGCACAAGATAAATTTACCACAAGTATTTTCTTGTGTTATCATCTGGAAAAACCATCAGCAGTTCTCTCCCCACCCTGCCCCCAGATAAGAATATGAGCTGCTCATCAGCTAAAAATAAAAAAAAATCTGCATATAGACACACAGTAGCAACAGACAAGCAGAGATGCCAGCTTTCTGCCCCTGCATTTGTTCTCAACTCAAACATCCCACACATGCTCCCAACAGGAGGAACAATAGTTGAATGTATTTGGGTGCAGCATGTGACAAGGGGCACTGCTTCCAAGTCACCAGAACAAACCTGTGCTTCAAGAATTTATCAGCTGAAGTATTTTTTTTCCCCACTGATGGACAATCAAGAGGACATTACTTCACCCAAACCAATTTAAAACTGTTAGCCTCAGTCATCCCCTCCACTGCCCAAGCACCCTTACATTATCATCTTTACTTGCAAAACTTCTCCACCTCTGGAAAAGAAGGCTGCTTTCCAAAACACCGGAAAAAGTATCCCAGACTTCGCTTGTAGACATTAAGTGCACAAACGCTGGACTGCTCTGAGCAGCTGGGAGGGTACTTTCGTAGTTCAGGCAAATAGCAAGCATGAAAATTGTTCTTGACTGAAGGCATAAGAAATGCAAGAACATAGTTTGCTTTCATCAGCTACATTCTCAGTACTTTGGGAACCAAAAAAAGGGGAGAATTGGGCTCCTCTACAGCAGCAAGTGCAAAACTTGCATTGCTTTCACCTTCCGACAGTTGGCTAAAAAAGCAGCCACAGCCCTGCAGAGCAAGTCAAGTCTCTAAATAACACATCAAGCTCCACATCATTAAACAGTGACTACATTTCACTAATACCACCCTTAGCGTTAATGCTGGTTTATGCATTTTTAGGAAGGAAGCAATTATTACTAAATCCTAGCTGTGCTAGCCTATGTGCTAGAAATACCTGTACATTTTTATTTCCTACCATATTGCCCTGCTATGACAGTCAGGTAGTTGTGCAGGTTGAGCAGGGTAAATTAGTCTTCCAAAATTGGGTAAGCCTGTGTGGAAGCAGTTATGTCAGTTATTATTGAAACTGTTGCAATGATTCCATTTAGATACTATTATAGACCTATCATTTACTCTCAAATCTTGTGGTAGGTCTTCATTACCATAAAACAAGGGATAAAGGAGACTAGCATGGTAGCTCAGCAAATGTAAGTAACACAAAGTTGGACTTTGCATTAGTCAGGCTAATAAGTAACCAAACAGAAAACTTGGAAACTTCTGTCTTCAGTAATTAGGAACAAGACATGGCTTTGAAGAGGCAAAGGTCAAAGCCAGCATACCCATTAACAGAGTTATTTGTTTATCCTTACTTCTGTAAGGGAACATGTATTTTGTACTAATATAAAATAACTTCCTCTATATCATGGTAACGTCTTACTCTCAGCGGAGAATAAGAACTTCCTACTTGTGAGGTGGCACTCCTTTGGCACTGAACCTGTGTTCATATGAAAGGTCTCTTCTACAAATGATCATAAAGTGACTTTAAACTAGTTTGCAACAGTTTGATAAATTACATAGGAATTTATTCCAAAATGTCACCCATGCCTTAGTATGACTAGCATAACTGCAATTGTGCAGCTCCAGCTGCAATTCCATATCTGCAGTTTCTCATTAAGCCTAAAAGACATTTCATAAAGCACAATGCAGTTTAAAAATTGATGCCCACGTTGAAAACCATTGCTTGCAGCTAGCTATTAGAGGATACATACAAAATTAAGTTATATACTTCACCTGCTTTATATGCTTCTCCCACTTGCCCTCCTGTCAGTCATTGAATAAAACCAGGCTTCCTGCTGATTTGGATTTTGAATTCTTATGTCTTTTCTGCCCCACTGTAGTCTCAAGACACTCCTTGGTCTTCCACACACCCACGCAAACATTCTCCATTTTCCCTTTCCAATACCCAGAGCTCCCTCCCTGTACTTTAAAGAGGCACTGTGACTGTGCAAGCTGACAAGCCAGTCAATAGAGAACTACTGCACCAGGAAAGGTTAATTTTGTTTGGGTACTTTTAGCTGCCTCATTTTGGGGTTTTATTTATTTTTGTTGTTTTTTTATTTTGCTGTGTGAAATTGGCTAATGGGTTACACGAGTAGAGAAAGAGTGAATAATGGACACCACATAAGCTTCACTTATTTAAAAATCTGTCAAAAACCTACACCCTTAGAACAAACCAGACATTTATTTATCAAAATAATTTGCAGAAGTTAAAAAAAACAGAACTACACAATTGGCTGTAACAAATGCACATGTTCTTTCCCTTCCACATAAAATCATAACACCATATAAAAAAAGTGTTTTAGGACTTCCACAGGAAGATTTCACACAAGTTTGCCAGTTTTTACCACTGATCACAAAAGCTAGCTGAAAATGTGAAACATGCTCATTTTCTTAATTCTTTATCAGAGGCTAACAAAGCTACAAACATGAAACTATCATAAACGTTATACTTCAGAACATGTTAAAATTTACTGAAAGAACTGAGAGATTGGAAAAAGGCTGTAAGGAGTCAGCATAAAGGATCAGTACGTATAATGACATCTCTGAAAAACCTGATGTCAGTCATATGTTTGTCGTGTAAGACTAGAGGCCATTTGCACATTAAAAGACACATTCTGTGTTAGAATCTGATGATTCTTCTAGGACCTTGAAGACACCCATTTTTTCCTTCTTAATTGCTTCAGGAGTTTTCATTTGATCTAGAATTAAAAAAAAAAAACAAAAACACAACAGTAATAGGTGAGTTGCCTGCAACTTTTCTTTGCAAGTACAGCAATGTAGAGTAAAAAGTCATATGTACTTTGCTTTCCAAATCCAGATGAAAGAAAGTTGATAAAGATCATTTTGCTCCTTCATAACCAGTCAGCAACTAAAAGTTTGTGCTTGAAAACATTTTTCAGATGTGTACTTTAAAAAAAAACATTCCAACACCTGTGGTTAAATCTGAACAGAGGTGAGCAGTTTCAAAATTTATCTGAACTAGTGCTTCCTCAGAAGAAAACAGAATGCAGTAAACCTATTTAGTGAAGTTCCTAAGAGAAACACAGAAAGTTATGGCTCTGCTAGCGATATTCTTTCCAAAAATTCTAAGGTCTACATCTTGCTCTCCTAGAACTTGCAATCACTATGTTGTGTTTCCAATGAATACAAATCTAATAAAAAAAAAGTATTGTCCTTATATCAGATATAATTGTGGTTTACACAAGTGGGAGATGGCATTTCAGTTTCTAAAGCATCAACTGCAGCTGGTTGTAGTAAACATTCAGTGCATAGTGCTGGACTAATATCTTTAAATATACACGTTGACAGTTTTAATACAATGAAATTCTGCTTAGTATAGCAAAGAAAAAAGAATAAGCAACCACTATAAAATATGATGCATGCTAATAACACCACAAAAATGACACCATTTCCAACTTCAAAGGACAAACCTGATTATTTCATAGCCTGAACTTGTAAAGATAGAGGTGGATCATATTGTATCAGTGCATCAAGAATAATTTTCTATATCAGTAGTAAACTGAAAAAAGCAGTTTTATAAAACCATTTCTTTAAGGTAATCTAGGAGAAATTTCCAAGTGTAGCAACTGTTCTCTTCTCAGGCAAAGTTATTTTACTCAAAATATACATATCACACATGTTTAAGGCTAGCTGTGACTTTTATTTGTAAATTCTGTAATGACTGCTTTTTCTTCTGTATCAATGTTTTGAGGCTTCTCTCTCCTAAAAGATGCTGAAGAAAATAAAGCATTAAATCTAATGTTTAGAGAAACGAAGAGTTCCTCTAAAAATCATTTAGGAAAGTTAAGATTTTTATAATATCTTGGCCTGGTCAAGAACAAGAATTTACACAAGCAGACAACGGAAAAAAATACACCCCCTTTCCCCCCCAACACACACAAAAATTTGATCCACTGACAAGCCATGGTAACTCTGAAAGTTCAGTTTTCTTTCCTTCAAGTTTTACTAGACTATATTTTGAATTATGATAGTATCAAAATAGGTTTTCAAACAGGTTTGCTGAAATAAGCCTTTTCTGAGAATCAATTCTATTTTGACCAATTACAGCAACTTGCAGGGAAAGTTGCTTTGCAGAACATCTGCTTTTGCTTTACAGTATGCATGCTCAGGGCACACTATGCATGAATGAGTTTTTTCTGGGATATTTTTGTCAAAGTCGTCTTCTTCAGCAAATCCTATTAGAAACATCAGCTGTAGGGCCAAAGTGTCTTTCTTCACGTGTACAAAACAGCCGTAGGGAAGTGAAGCTATGACAGTTTTCTACATATAAAGACTCAAAAAAAAATATGTATTTGTGTCCAACACAAAAGATGGATGAGATTTCTGACTTACCAATAAGATCACTTCTGTCCAAGAGTAACTCAAGATCTTTATCACTGATTACTTTTTCCTTAGATCCTTTAACCTCTCTGTTGAGGAAGAAATGACCTCTCTTAATACAGACAAAAGCATGTGAAAGTTAATATAGCACAGAAGTCAGTTTTCCACATAGCAGAATCCCTAGGACATTCTTTTCACATTGAAGATCCAACATCCCACTTTGTAAGACAAGAGAGCTGTTGACAGCTGCTTGCAAGCTGCAAGTTACAAACTTATGGTCAACAAAAAAAGTGAAATTCTGCATACCTCTCATAGTCTCTGGATTTCAGTAATTCTATTAATTCCTGAGGGTCCAGACAGCTCTTTGATTGTGCTAGACCAGA
The DNA here is from genome assembly GCA_013399115.1 of Anseranas semipalmata. NCBI lineage: Eukaryota > Metazoa > Chordata > Aves > Anseriformes > Anseranatidae > Anseranas > Anseranas semipalmata. The sequence goes on from VXAA01003156.1 coordinate 1,052,656, forward strand.
TTTGCCACCTTTAAACTGATCTGTAGAAAGGAGAAATTTTAAGCAGAGACAGAAACAATAAATTCCATAAATTATTGTATCAATGCTAGAGGCATAGATGGAACAAATCTACTCTTGCATATCAAAACTAATTCTATGTTTCATTGTTTCAGCCCTCAACTAAACACACCTTAAGCTAACAGGCTAACTGATCAAAAAGTCAGAGGTGCACGAGAAGCTTACATGCAGGCCTTTCACCCTCTAGCTACAGTATGCAGAACTGATTGAAACACCAATTCAACATGCACCCACACACAGAGCAGAAAAGCCATTAGTTCTACTTACAGTAAAAAGATTGCAAATAAAGTTAGATGGTGGATGCTGAAGTTTGTTCCCTTTGTAATGTAAGCTGGTTGAAACAAAGTAAGCAGCATTAACCACTACAAAACAGGAAATATATGAAAAATATGTGGTTCCATTGTAGAAAATCCCTCAATTTAATGGATTAGACAGACATGACAAAATAATACAGCTGACACAACACAGTCTCTTCAAGAAACCAACCTAACACCTACCTACACACAAATCAGGATGTCAGCACAAATATCCAAAAAATTATACAAGATTGCCTAACTAAACCTAAGCGTAGATGAAGCCAAGCTCAGTCTGTACACTGCAAGGAGACATGCAAGGCCTACTCTCCTGTGCTAAGCATCCTGAGTTTTTATTAACACATGTACCCATTTTATTAGCGAGTCATCATACCCTTTCATCAGTCTCACTGCTGTCTGTTCTTTCTTGTATCTCAGTATCAGAACACCCCACCACACCTTTCCCCATCTCCCTCCAAGGACTAGCTGTTTCTGGGTGAAGTGCAAATTAGATACAAGTTTCAGAGGGGTTTGGGCTATAGGATTCTCTCCCCCATTAACATCTCCTGCTGTGACACACAGGATCAAGGTCACATCACACATTGTTAGTGATGTAGTTTCTCCCTTTTACTCATTTGGATTAGTTCTCAGAGTTTCACAAACTATATAGCATTGCAGTAGTGCTGTACAGATCTTGGGCTGTAATAGTGACACAGAGAAAAATACGGGAGATGCACATGATGTAAATAAAGAGTTTATGTGTACCACTTCATCTTAGTCTGACACCTACTAATTTAACTAAAATTGTGCTGTTCTCATACAGATTCCTAGGCAACTTTCTATAATAAAACAAAAGACAGAAGACACAATGTGGTGCTGAGCACAACAAAAGCACAGTTTTGCAACATATTGCAATTCTTAGTGTCCAGTACTTGCACTGTACATACCCTACATGGTTAGACACCACTGAAAGGCCTGACTTAGACATGTAAGCTTTATGATATCCCTTCCTCATTCACTCCTCAAAATTTCTGATACTTTCCAAATATTCAGAATTACAGGATCCATTACATCACCTCTACAATTACAGAATGGGCCCCAAAGGCTCCTGCAGGGAACACTCCTACTTAAGCCACAAGATTTAGACAGGCTTCACCAATAGTTAGCAAGATAAATATTCAGCTTGCTGCAAAACTGAAGACATGACCCTTGCCACTCAGTTTCCTTCCTGTACACTGCCTAGTCCTAGCTCCCACTGCTACTTTAGTATATAGCAGTCATCTAAATGCCTTGAGTCCATCCTGCTTGGCGGGCTGATGTCATTAGCTCCTCTAGAAAAAGTCAGGTGGCAGTCCTGGCAGTCACACCAAGACAGCAGTTACAAAAAGGCTAATGCTAGGACAAAGGAAGTGTTGAACTTCCAGCCAACATCATCCAAACAATCCACAGTAATCCACAGCTTAGGCATGACAAGCAGTGCACTGTGCAATAGACAGTTACAGCTATGACCTTTCTGGCCCCTTCTGCCCTCCCAAAAATGTGGTGGTGTTTTTTTTTTCCTTAGTATAGTATGAGAAGTTCTGAAATTCTACAAAGCTTAATATACAGCTAATTATTGCCAGAGGTTGCAAGAATTATTATATATTTCTCAAGTGAGCTTACTGTTTGGAAAATGCTATAGTGAGCTAGCATCCAAATATGACACAGAATAAGCTACGGAAGCAGAGCAGGATTCCTATAGCACCCAAACAAAAGAAATTTGCCCCAAAAGAGAAGCTTCACCCCAATATTTTCTAAAGACATTTGAATGTGACCAGATAGATGATCAAGAACACAAGAATCACCACTGTTCTGCACACACACACACACACAGACACACAAAAATCAAGGACTATTGTTCCATTCAGCACTGGCTAATTGCCCCCAAAGAGGACTTATTCTACTGTGGTTATAACAGACGATTCTTAAATTTAGAAAGACAGATGCAGACAGGTTGCTGAGATTTTGTACATTGATTTTACAGCTCTAAGATTTGCAATCTCAACCACATTCAGTAGGAACTCCCAGAAACTGGCTTTCTATAGTCTCTGCTTATTTTACCAATTTTAATAGGAATGCTTCCCATTCAAGCAAGTTTGCCAGTGCAACTGGAAAACCTACTGATGAATTTCACATCATGAAACACAGCTCTAGATGTCATTAGTTAAGCATACTGCTTCAAATGAAGAATTGTTATAAGCTAAACTGCAAGCAATATGGCAATTTTGTTTGGTTTTCCGTTTATATTCTAGTTCATTTAATTTGATTATAAAAAAAAAGTCAACTCAGACTTGTTATTTACCCCCAGCCTAGACATTTTCAATCGTAGAAGTCTAAAACAATTGGGTTGAACAAACTCATCTTGCTGACAAGCTGCCAACAAGTCCCAGAACTCTACTCCCTTATTGCCTGGTATTACCTGTTTTTATTCCAGTCAGGCTCACTGTCCCATCACCCTTCTTTTTTTTCCTTACCTACCATTAAAGAAGTAGTCATAACACAGTAACCCCAGAAATAGAAGAAGTGTTTTCCTTTAATTTGCTGTAGAAGTTATCTGCAATATGTCTAATGCATTTTGAGGAGCAATACTATATAGCTACTTTTCGGAAGGATGAACCTATTCACGTTTAAGAAAATATACTAAAAAGTCTCAAAACAGAGTAGAGTTCTCTGTTGAGATTTAAAGAAGCAACACATGCTTACAGGAAGGCATAGGAGAAGGATACTAACTTTTGTGGATAATCAGTTTCTCTAGCTTCCTCTTGGCAGCAGCTCTCTCCACAATCTTCTGGTCAATTGTATTTGCTGTCACAAGACGATAAACAACCACTGGTTTTGTCTGGCCAATTCTATGACACCTGTCTTGGGCCTGCAAGTCCGACTGGGGGTTCTGAGTAGATAAGGAAACCAAGTTAGCTGCATTGTTAACTTTTCTCTTTTTGAATGCTACCACAGGCAGCATTTTCAGTCAGTGAGCTCTGAGAGTCACAGCTGCAGCAAACAGCAGGGCAGCTATGATATAATAAAACTGTACATCTCTTTGCTCTTAAACTCGCTCGTGCCGAGCTCTGCTGTTGTAGCTGCACAGCCAGAGTAACCCAGCTAGCTTGACTGCTTCTCCACTCTATGCTGCAGTTTCCAACAGATGGACACGTTTTGTATCAAAAATTTAGCTGAGGTTGTTGCTACATTCAAATTACAAATAATAAATTGAAAAGAGGAAATGCATCTAAAATAGTAACAGAAACAAAAAAAACCTCCTACTTTTGGTATAACCCAGGGAACACACATTCTGGTTTTGCAAACCAGCCCTAACATTGTGTTCGATAAGCAAAGACATTTTCAAATTAGGCTGTATATTTAACATGTAACATGGTTGCATACATAGCTTATATTATCATTATGTAACGCTTCATTAAAGTAAATAACAGAAGCAGTCCACACCATAATGGCTTACTAAATGATTATCAAAAGCAGCAGTAAAGAAAGCATTTTATGACACATCATTAGGTAAACAGTTTGTCAACATACCCAGTCACTATCATATATGATAACTGTATCTGCCGCAGTTAAGTTAATGCCCAAACCTCCAGCTCTTGTACTGACTAAGAACAGGAAGACTTCAGGGTCATTATTAAATTGATGCATCTGGAAGAGAATTCATCTATTACAAAACAGCAGGTGGATCAAACACAACATATTCAACATATTTTAAAAGAGACCCGTGTCTGGAATTTAAAAAGATAAACAGGTAGAATATAACACATGTGGTCAGAGGCCAAACTAAGGCTTTAAGAAATATTATGTGCATCTGGGACAGGACAAGAGCAAGAAGTGAAGCAACTGTATTTTCTTATCTGCCAATTCTAGTCAATGAGCTGTCCAACATAGACCACATGACTACATGATGACTACAGTGACATAATCCCAAATCACATCTACCCCCACAAAATATACCATCCAGTGATATTTCCTTTCCCAAGGTGAGCACAGCTCAAGTTGGCAGAGCCTAAAAACATATCCACTTCTTGACACAAGGAGCAATCTAAAATTCTGATGCCATCTTGACTGTAACTTCCAGCCCCCTATATACCTCCTTCTCTTATTTCAAAACTAAGAATAACTTTCTTGTCTCCTACTCAGCATCTAATCTACTCTTATGGCAAGATCCTTCCAAGTGTCAGCACAGCTCCCACCAGGTCTATGAGAGCAGTCAAATGTGTTCTCTCATTCTGCACCCACACCACTCTGTGGTAGGCACTGAAGCCAGGAATGAAGAGGAAAAGAAGCAAATTGAATCCCCTTCAAAGCTTGCTGCATTTATCCCTTGTTCCCATAGTTCTCTTGAACCACTCATTGCTGTTCATGCAGCTGAAATGCAGTGGGAAACTAATCATGCCAAGATGTTTTTAACTATATACTTAAAAACCTAACAGGCAAAAAAAAAAAAAAATTCACACTTAACATGGATACTTCAACGAAGGGAAAAAGAAACATAAAACCTTCAAGAGACAAAAGATAGATGTGATTGCTTGTCTTCTCATAAAAGGTACTGTATATAATTCTTAACCCAAGAATGAAACAGGACAACTCGACTTCAAAGGATAGACATGTGAGCAGGCAAGTGCTGGTTACATTTCCAATATCAGATATAGGCTGCACGTTAACATCTCTTGTACCCCTTGGGCCTGCATTGCTTATTAAGAATCTACTTGGTTGTGTGCATGAACTGAAGAATCTATCTGCACTTGGGTTTCCTTCTACACCAAGATTTTCTCTAGCTTTCAAATCACTTTGTAAGGACAGCACTGCTTTCTTCCTCCAAAGCATCCTTTACTGGATACATATTACTAAATGAAGTAATGTTCCAACTCACTTCTTGTTACTCTGAGACACTGTTCACTCTCAACTGAGCTACGCGTACCCTGCTAGGAGTTTTCACTGGAAGGAAATAAGGTTCTCCTTGCTCAAGCATGTAAACACCCAATTTCTTTAGATTTTTGCAGCTGTACACTTCCACAGTGCTTTTTATTTTAGTGTTCATTCAACTCCCCTACCAACAGTCAGACTTTTGGAACCAAGGCACAGCATGCCTTGATTCACAAGTTTCAACCACATCATAGGATGGAAACTTGAGGAGGAGAGAAGCAATAGGAAGTCACATTGCCAGTTAGCCTTCAGTCTTTTAGAATCAGCTCTAACAATAGCAACTTAAATGTTTAGGGGTTTGGCTCTCCTCAGCCATATTGTGGCAGAGAAAAAACAATGCAAACAAAAAGCACAGTTTCTGAGCTAGATGATCAGCAAGTCACCATTTTTCCTTATCTACACAAATACTGGTGCATACTTACGAGATTAGATTGCAATTGCAGGACATCACCTAGATACATTCTGTGTACTTCTTCCATACTGTATATGCATTGCTCTTTTAAATCCCTGCAAATCCTCAGAGATTTTCCAAAACCACCCTACATGGGTGCTCTTCATGATAAACATGCACCTCAGTAGTAAGGCATTCTGTAATCATTTCAAACCATTATAAGCACACAAGAACAAAGGATTGCACTGATACAAAGCCGTGTGCACTTTTGGACTGAAGTTACAGGTGTGCATCTAGGTACACAATATTATTTCCTGGAAATCTACTCTATTTGGTGTTAGACTTGCAGCACACTCCCACTGATGCTGGCATAATAACCTGGATGCTAGGAAACAATAAGGCCATGGATAACACTGGGTTTAGCACCTGTTGCAATCTGGATATATTGCATACTTCATATCTGGACAACAAGAGTATGTGAGCATTCATCATCCTAGGCATGCTCCAAGATGTTGCTTAGTAACACATTTCACTGCTTTAATGTTTCTGAGCTGCAGCTTTTAAAGCAGCAGCAAGGATGTCAGTTTTCAACATAGATGTCTGTTGCTTATTAAAGACTAAATGCTGTGCAAAGTCTCATCCCAATGTCACAGTAACAGCCAGAATTTGGTAACAGGCTCAAAGGACATGTACATGTACTTACATTTTCTTCTCTGTCTGAGTAAGACATAGACCCATCCAATCGACTAAATTTGAAGTCTCTCAAATAGCAGTAATCCATCAAAATGTCAAGCATCATAGTCATTTGTGAGAACAACAAGACCTACAAAAACAGGAAGACTCCTTAGTATCATTTTTGGTCACAGGGAGACAATTATGCCAAAAAAAAAAATCGGTTTACCTTATGTCCTCTCTTTTTCAATTCTGGAAGCATCCGGTCCAAGAGAAGAAACTTGCCTGAATTCTTTACTAGATCTTCATCAACCTTAGAAGAGGGGAGAGGCAGTTGTATATTAGAAGGAAGGACATCAAGGGTTTTCATCATTCGGAAACAACAACAAATGCTAACTGAAAGCTTTTCACTGAAACAAGCTTGTACCAGCCTTTTAACTGAAAGCCATAACATTGGAAGCAATGCTAATTTTCACGAAGTAAGTTGAATCAGTTAAATCATGACGAAATTAAATCAAACCTCACACTGTTTTATATGCCCAAATCATTTTTAAAAAAATTAATGAGCTTTCATCCCATTTCTGGAAGGAGAAACCTTCATGATTTTTATTTTTTTCACATGGAAAAGCACTGTTTCGTTCCCAGCTTCTATCAGTGATAATCAATGCACAAGGCTACCACCTGCTGGAGACAAGGAAGCACTACTTGAACAAGCTGCAGGTACTAGCTCCTGCAAGTGTGAAACAACCTGCATTTTCTACACATTAGCATTAGGTTATCTACTTTCATGCACTGACTTTGCATTGACAAACTTTGTCAGTTTTCTCCAAAATGCAGCCAAATCTGTTACCACAAACGAAGCAGGAAACATGACTACAAAAGGCCACAAACCTATATTTAGAGTGTGCAAGCAACTTCAAGTTGATCAAGATTCCTTCAACTCATATTACTTCATACTTTCCTATATTACCAATTGCTTTGTCTAGATTAAACTACCAACTGGCATTTATGATATACTTCCATTGGACTTTCTCCCTTTCAGAGTGTAAATAGGATGCTGTTATTCTCTGAGCAGACAGTTCTGTTGTACTTGTCTACCCTGGAACACCTCACAAAATCTGCCATCATACCTTCTGCAGTGTGTAGTCTACATCACGAACTGTTCACAAATCAGCATTTTTAGCTTTGAAAATAAACCTTTTTGAGGACAGCTTAAGGCGGATCCTAAAACAGCTTGACTAAATGGAAGCCAGCTATTGTTTCAGTTCAATAACTTTGCTTCCAGCAGATGAGCGCCTCCATAACAAAAAGCGCTACAGCATCACTACTGCTGAGGCTAAAAGGACAGAGGCTTGAACTGCTCTCTGCACCTGCTGTTGCAGGAAGCTTCAAATAATGATTCAGTCACATTGTTGGAATTCAGTGGGGAGCCATATGTAAACACATTGAAAAGGTCATTCTTCACTGCTGTCAGCTCATAATCTATTGCTTCTAAATGCCTAAAATAATTTTTTCTTGTAATCCTTCTAAAATACGTACCTTGAATTGTTGCGTAGCAGGGTCCAATGGGTATTCAATAAGATAGGGGTGATTACAGCATTTCCTCAGTAACATCATAATATTCTGTAGTTTAAGGTTCACCTCCGAATCCATGGGCATGCTCACTTCTACCACTGGCCTTGAAAAGACATGTCATCTTATTAGTACAGTGAGTGTCACCTTATGTGTTACAGATGGTGGAAAAAAAAAAGCAATGGATTCACATGCCGTGTCAAACTTCCTCTAAATCCCTTCACAGTTAATAAAGTTATTACCAGACAAAAATCTTCTTTTAGTGCTACACTTGGCACCGAAGACACAAGTTTAAAGATACAGACCACCCATAGAAGGGTGGTAAAGTAGGAATCAGAAGTGGAAAAAATACGAACAACTTGTGCAAGTCACCCAGAAGAAAAAGGAAGAGAAACAAGCCCCTCTGAAATATATGTCAAATATCCTGCAGAACAATATACGAACTCTTCCAAAATCAGCTCTCAGCCTATCCATTTCAGCCATACGTACACATTGCAGGATTCTACCACAGCTATTTAGCTCTTCTGCACCTAAGAGCTATATCCAACGTAAGGGAACCATACCTGCCATAAAACTAACACTGGAGTACACTGGACTAAAATAAAATCTAGCAAAATAAATGCAATTCAGTCCTGAAACTTAAGCCCGATCTTGGCTTTCCTTATGCCCAAAGGACTTCCAACCGATTTATAGCCACCAACAGACCTTGTCAAATCCAGGATTACTCAGCTCCCTCAGTCCTGGCCCTCGATTCTGATCATAATCACCAGTAAGTGAGCAATAAGTGTCACCAAAACTGCAGTAACCATGCTGGCCATTTGGGTTCCAGGTCTCAGTTCAAACCTATATATTTTACAAAATTTAGCAAGGAAACTACTACTCCCTTTTCTCCAGTCCTGAGCCCAAATTTTGCTTAAAGTATTCTTGAGGAACTCTGCAAAAACACAGGAGTTAACTGTAATTAACACACCAGCATTCTCACTTGTCCTGTCTTTGAGCCAATGAAAGATACAGCCACAAATGTAACTGAACACTGTAGACAAAAGGTTTACCTGAACTTTGTCAAGCATGTAAAATCTAGCAATAACTTTGTACAAACAGAGCTCTGAAGGCAAATTAAGAGCGAGATACTCAGTATAACAAAGAAGATAATTTTTTTAGGGCAGACACCTCTCTTTTTCCACTTCCTCTTGCATTCTGCTGATCAATTTTTCCAAGTCATCAGGTGAACCATTATGTTCCTCACAATAATCAACCAGTTTTCTACTACGGCGTTTTGGTCGGCCTGTTGGACTCAATTCAATTACTTCTTCCTGTGGGAAATAACATTGTCATCAACAGCAGATAGCTTCAAATTCAAAAGGCCTATGCTAACCCAAGAATTCTCAGTCCTGAGAATAGGTCTCAGCAATATGCCTCATCCAATACTTAGATTCAGCAACTATAAGTTTTGATAAGTAGAAAGAGTGGCCCAAATTTTAGAGGTCTGTACTTGTAGATTTCGAAGGCTTCTGCTTGATTTTTAAAAGCTGTATTAGTACCTTACTGATTTTACAGCAGAAACTGTCAGTTCAATGAAAACTGTCTTTTCCCACTAAGCTACAAGAAACCAAAAACGTGCTAACATATAACATAACATACTATCTAATATTATCAGTTCTGTGACCACTGATGCCAGTCACATTAACTGTTTCTGAAATCACTATAGGATCAGACTCAAAATGTAAGCAAAATGTTTTAGTTACACTAGTAATAAAGCAACGCCAATGTGTTTTTGCTTCCAAACCATTAATAGCAAGCACACATTTATAACACCCGTATCAGTAGATACCTCATTATTTCCAAGCAGTTTCCTAATGGTGCGATTTACAATAGCAGTATAGAACGTTTCTTGCTTCTTTGCCAGGGGTGCATATACCACAACTTCTCGTTTAGGAGGAACCTCAAGAGCAACATCAGATTTCAGTCTTCTCAGTAAAAAGGGTGTCAGGATCTGAAACATTGAGTGGTTGTGTTATAATTACTGAAAGCTCTCAACAGTGCTAGTTCAAAGAAAAAAAAGACACACAAAGAGGTCTATCAATAAAATGTTATCTTGACAATTTAAACTAAAGGATTTAATCTGCAGAGCTCCATACTTCATTCTTAAATAGAGATACCTACTCCAAAACTTTTATACAAATACTGGTCATACATGTGTTCAAAAACAAAAAAACACATCTATGGACATTTAAAAAATTGTGAAGTCTTTAATAAGGGTGCAGTAGTAGCTATGTTACAGACCTTTCAAATAATTGTCATTAATTGAAAGTAATCTTATCATGAAATAGCTCATTTTGCTTGTTGTATTTCTTAAATCAAATTATTCCAGGACAGCCCTAAACCTTTAACAGCCATAAATAATAAGTTGTCATCAACAATTGTATCTAGAAAATATAAACTGCATCTCCTACCATCAGCTTACAATGGGAAAAATGACAGTTGATGAGCACTTGCTCCCCTCCCCCCCCAAAGGAAAAGTTTCTAGTGTTAGTTTGGTTTTACTTTTGAAGACAGGCAAATTATAAAACTAGTTTGTCAAAAGGTTTTCTGTTCAACACCTCAGAGCTGCATAAAATCCCTCAAAGTTATCTTTCCACAAGATCAATAAACCAATTAAATCTTTTGGCAAACTGAAGCAAGCAACTACAATTAAGTTTAACTAAACTCAGTTCAGTTCCAAGAACAAAAATGAGTCTTTAACAAAGAAGTATATTGTTCCTTTCAGCACTCATAAATGCTGTAAATATTGAAAGGGAAAAAAAAATATCTAAGTCCAGAAGTGCCACAATAAAAGCCTCAGGCCCAGAAGCTGGCTTCACAAACAAGATTTGGGCACACTTTATAATAATGGTCCACGTCAGAAATAAACTATGAAAAAACAATACAAAGAGTAAGTGAAAACCTGATGCAGCATATGCAAGATGTTTTGTTCCCTTTCTTTAGCAATAATATCTTCGGCAGTTTCTGTAATGCTGGTAATATCAAACCACGATTCAAAGCTATAAAAACAAAGCAAAAAAAAGGAATAGCTTACTTCATAGCTATTATTCTTCTTCATTATATAACTATGCTATTTTTCCTCTCATTCTGTGATTTAAGAAAAAGAAAGCACTAGTATCTATCACATATAGAGGGCGAACAGGAGACATTTCTGAAATATACCTGTCAATTCAGATGCTTGAGATTTTAAAAGTGATCAATAAAAATACTTGTATAAGTTGGAATATTCACTATGATCGATTATATTCAAATATAGTCTATAGCTTTTTCCAAATTTAGACTAAATTCAAGACTGTTTTGGCAATGTTCCTGACCTCCCCATACTGCTTCAGAAAAGTATTGTTCTCCCATGGGTCCCATGTTTGACAGCCTCACACAGCTGTCTGCAACACCTTACAAAGTCTCAAGCAACACCAGACACTTACAATTGGACAACCATCTCCCCTGTCTCCCCCCAGTGCTCATGTTTTAGTTCAGAGTTGAGTTTCCACTATCCATGGAGCTGACAATTACTTCCTTCCTTTCTGAAACTACTAGTGTGAAGGCAATACACACTTCAAAGTCTTTACCACCAGATAATTATACCAAATTACAACCATACCATAAAAGAACTCTTTAAACGCTGATACAAGTTTAATTATTAAAGAGTCAGAATAATGCCCAAACAGAACAAAGGGGAATAGTTTTTTTTAAACTAGACTGCAACCTACCTTTTCAAATCATCAAACACATCTGGCAACAGGAAGTTAAGCAATGACCAAAGCTCTGCCAAGTTGTTTTGCAGGGGGGTACCAGTCAACAGCAGTTTATTGTCTGCATTAAATCGTTTCAATTCTCTGATAAGACGGCAGTTCATATTTTTAATCCTGTGACCTTCATCTACTATCAGGTATTTCCAGAAACAGTGCTACAAAAAAGAAAGGATATTTCAGTAAATCTTAGCTTACTCCATCAAAACATGCCCAATAAGCAGCACTAATAAGACTGTCTGATTCTGCCTGTTACAAAGATTCTATTTGCTGTTGTTTCTCACTTTGCCAGACTGGAACAGCAGAGTCCAAACAGTTAATACTTCACATCTGCTTCACAGTGACTGCATTTAGGAAGTTTTGATGATTATGGTAAAGTCTTCTATAAGAAGCTCTTCTCACTGAAACAACCACTCCAATATTAACCATGCTATTTATCACAAGTACAACTCTTCTCCAAGTCTCTCCCTCCATTACTTATAGAGAGGTAATGAAAAGATAAGCTGTAACATGTAAATTACAGCTTTAAATCCTGTAATTATCTGCTTGCTTCACTTTTTGGATAGCATTCTATTTGAATAATTTCTCAAGCATAAAAAAGTTCAGAGCCATTGCTACCAAGGAAACATATCACAGCAGAAATGAATGCCAACGTAGCTGCTAGAGTATGACACTCATTGAACAGGCAGCATGCAGGGTTTTGTTTTTTATTTTTATTTTTTGTTTTTCTGTATTCAAAAGCATTGCCATTAGTGATGAGGCATTCCACCTGTCACAGGATTTTCGGGAGAACTTAGGTACCTGTAGGGCATTTCTGTCTCGCATTGCGATTTCAAAGGAAGTAATGACCACAGGATGGATTTGCAGTGATCCTTGTCGCCCATGAATTTTACGAACCAGTTTACGACGTTCCTGCTGAGCTCCATGATACAGCATTAGTGGAATCTGAAAGAAAAAAGACTTAGAAGTCAGTTGAATTAAGCTCATTTAAAGCTGTAAACCTCAATTGAGACAGCAGAGATAATTAGCTTGGTTACAAGAAGGCTGTAAATACACAGCAAGCCATGGCTTAGTGTGTAGTAACCACATAAACAACCACAATTAAGCTGATGTTCTATATAGAGAAAGTTTTGAGGCAAAGAATTAAAGCTAAGGATTGAGGTAAGAATTTAAAAAAAAGTGTTCTTTTAGTCCCAAGGAAGAAAAAGAAAAACCTTCATTTCTCTTACCTCTGGAGTAAATCTCTTGAATTCAGACATCCAATTTGGAAGAGTAGACAAAGGACCACATACTAAGAAGGGACCAGGGACTCCCCGCTCCACCATCAGTGCTATTGTTGCAATACACTGGATTGTCTTCCCCAATCCCATTTCATCAGCTAAAATGCCATTGATACCATTCTCCCAAAGCATCTGCACACACAAAGATAGATACGTAAGTGCACAATAACCATCACACCTTAGGAACAAGACATCTGTTGGAATGTAACATCTGTGGAAACTCTCTACTAGGTACATTTTATATTACAGATGAGTAAGATTTCTCCATGATGAAAATAAAATACAAGCATCTTGTAAACCCCAGACTGTCATATGTAGGGTTATGTACTTTGAGCCGATTAAGTGCCTGACTAGAAGAAAAAAAAAAAAAAGAACAGTATCAAAGGAAAGGATGCAAATTACTGTTACATCAAAAAGCACTTCAACAGCAAGTGTAGCTCACGCTACTCTAATTTTTACTCATCCCAGCTCCAAAGTATTCCCTTAACTTCCCTTTCCAAAACACCAAGCTACTGTGCTGGTGTTTCGGTTTTATCTGTTCAAGTAGCTTCTATAGGCACAGCTACTTCAGCATAGGAAAAAGGTGCAATATCTGACCAACACAGCCAGCTGTTCTAGCAAAAGTTCTTTGTGCAGACACTACCTAGTTTGACAAGTGACAGAGCAACCTCTCACAACAGAACAGAAAGGAAGACACCAAAGTTCCCTTTGGCTATTCTATCTACTATTCATAAAGAAGGTAATTATAAGCGAGGGTCCAACAATGGAAGCTGTTTATTCACTCAGAACAGGCCAGTCTTCCTTAGGCACTTCCCAGTGACAGAATAGAATGAGTGAGTTTAGTGGCACTCACTTGTGAGATGAGTTGAAGTCTGTTAAAACAGGACACACATGCTTGTGGGAGCAATTAAAGAAGAAAAGAAAATTAAGGGAAATATGATGAGATCAGCAGCAGAGGGAAAGTTAGGTCTGTCTGGCTCTCACAATAAAAAAGCAAAGTTGTTCCAATATGGCTCGCAAGCAAAAAACAGGGAGAAAATAAATATGTGGGCATTTTTTTATTGTAAGTTTCTTCAGCTTTTGATTTCAAATATTAAAACAATTTTAAGACATTATGTTAATACTACTAGTTAAGAGTCCATAATGCAGAGAATTGAAAACTGTTACCCATGTCAGGTGTTTAAAGACTCACCTTGCAGGCCTATGGGGCTAGGTATTCAAGCCCTTGAAAGAGGAAGAACAGTAAGACTGTCCCTCAAATTAAGTACGCATAGACCTACTGCTCTCACAAAGCTCTTGTAAGGAGAGGCTGAAAAGGCAGTTGAGTTGAACAAGAAAATAGATGGAGAAAGGAAAGATGGAGAACACCAATCAAGAAGCCTAAATAAGTCTTTACAAACCCAAATATCCTCCCCACCCTGTAACTTCCTATCTGCTGATTGACAACTTTTTGTAACACCAGATTCCTGTATCATGGAAAATCATAAAGAATTGTCCTTTCCTTCTTCACCTTCCCTGTATCAACTATGACCACAAACTTCTAGCATCTCTTCCCCTCTGTTTCTGTCCCCAGTCAGCAACAGATTCAATTTTGTAAACAATTGCTCCATACCCTTAGCCACTCCATGCCTTCCACCTGGTACCACCTCATTACACCGCCAGTAAAAATCTTTGGCTGCTGAAAAGGCACTGGTTGTCCATTAAATTTCCGTACTGGATCAAGGAATTGCTTGGCACTGTGTCGTACAGCTTGACACAACCTATCTTTAATGACACTATTTGAGTCTCCATTTTTCTGCAGGTCTTCTGGACACAGGTTATCAGAAGAGCTTTCATCCTATAGAGGAAAGTTCAAGGAACACGTGACAAGTGGCATGCATTAGGAAAGCTCAGCTAAGATATACTTTTGCCAGGTGCTGAAACTTCTGGTAAATTTGTGCCAGTCTGTTACTATGTAGGGAAACAAGCCAGTCCCTGACACAAAGACCCACTTTGAATAACTGTCAACTGAAGAGTAGAATTTATTTTTAGGATTATCACCACAAAAGCAGATGTAACCATACAAAATTTCAATACCTTATAGGCATTCTTTACTCCTTTGGAACTGAAGAGCAGCGACAGCTACCAAAGCAATTGGGCTTATAATATTCTATCCATAAATGCAAGCAGACTTAAAACCCTGCCCAGGGGCTGACATTTAATGCAGCTATTTCCCTTCTGTAAATGGATTCTAGATAATATTAGAAAATAGTACATACTGCACTTGTAGTTCTTAAACTACAGTAGAAGCAAAAAAGGCCACACCTTTTATCTCCACATTTAAATGCTTAAAAATGGCTGCATCTTAAGTAAGGTCTTATATACTAACATATTTATTTATTTAGTAAAGTATTTCCTTCATTTTTGAAAACTACAGGCATTCTATAGAAGTAAAAATCAGAAGTTTTCACCCCTGATATATAAGAATAGGTGTTTAGGTGCATTTACTTGCAGCACTTTTTAAACCTTCTAACTCAGAACTTCAATAGCTAACAGCGATATTTATTTACAGGAAAAGCTTAAAGATATGCTATTAAGTATAAAAAGCTCTCCCACCCTTTGGGCTTAACACACTTAAACTGTAATAACATGTGCCAACATACCTGATTTTCCACTTTACTTTTTTTTGCCACTGATAAGATTTCCTGGAAACAAAGAAAAAAAAAAACTATGCTCATGTGCTTTTCAACTTTAAACGCTACTACAATTTGTATTTCAAGACATCTTTTAATTGAAGAATCTATACATACTTGAAGCAAATTTCCATACAACATCATTAATCACACAAGTGACTCTAAACAAGGTCACACATCAGCAAATGCATTTCAATTACAAAAGATAATTAAAAATTTAACTGGAGATGCATTCTCTTCACGGCTTGCCTCCCCAAAGATTTTAAGAAAAGCACTTGGATTCTACAGGTCTGACAACACTGCTTGTTATGTAGATCTTTGCTGGAAGAAAGTCATACCTTGTAGATAGACTACTGTTGGCTGTTGTTCAATAATCTCTGATGACAATATGTAAGAATGTATTGCTCCAAAATACAGATGTCACACAGTCATTGTCTCACCAGTTAAAATTTGCGCCACAAAAATCCAAACAAGTCCATTTACAGATATGGCCTACCTCTTTGGACATAATTTCTGAGATGTTGTATGTTCCGTCTTCTCTCCCTCTCTTCTTTTTTGCAGCTAGAAGATAACATTTGAGTTTATAAAACACATCAAATTTAAAGAAACTAAAAACACCACTACTGACAAAAGGCAGAGCCTAATATGTTACCTGATTTCTCCTCTTTGCTATCAGCTGGACTTTGACCCTAGAAAATAAAAATAGGAAGAGGCTCATCATCTTATGCATGTCTAACTATCATGGTACAAATGAGAGCAATATGCAATCAATCTTAAACCATTGTCTTTGAAAGCTTTTTGAAAGACTTTTGCTATTATGCAGTTTATAAAAATATAGGAAAAGTAGTTATTGCTTATCTTTTTCAACCTTGCTTTAGTATGCCAGCACTTAGCCTCTTGGCTGAAAAAGATAATCATTGTTTAAAAAAAAAAAAA
>VXAA01003156.1:1074939-1126625 GCA_013399115.1 Anseranas semipalmata
TCCAGCACCTGCCGCTCCTTCTCCAGCCCGGCCGCCTCCAGCTGCTCCTCCTCCGCCAGCATGGCCGGCGTGATCACCGCCGCCTCCGCCGCCTGCTCCCCCATCTCCGCTCCCAGCGGCTCTGCAACGACCACAGGTTACCCCCTGGGCCCGGCCCGCTCCCCCCCTCNGCCGAGCTCCCGCGCGGGACGCCGCGCCGCGCGCTGCCCGCCTCGCGAGACCAAAAACCGCGCGCTGCCCAAGGCGCGCGAGAGGTGGCCGAGGTCTCGCGAGACGGCTCGCCCCGCCCCTCGCCTGCCCGCACGGAAGCCATTTTGGCTCCTGGCAGGCACCGCCCACGTGAGGGCGCCATTCCCTGCCGCCGTTACTGGGCAGCTGCTGGGCTGAGCGGTGCCTGGGCCTGCCTGTCCCGCCGCAGGGAGGCCTGCAGGGCCTCGTTATCCTGCTTCCCTCTGCCAGCCGGAGCGGCACTGGTACCCGTCCCTGCAGATCTCCAGCTGCAGACGGACATAAAGGCTGATCGATTATCGCCATTAGTGCAAGGATCTAGATGTTTACTTGGGACACTTCTGATTTGTGCCGCGAGAGGGCAGAGGAACGCTTAAAAGCCAAACGAGAGCCGTACTTCCCTCAACTGATGGAAACCCCCCTTTCCCACAACATAGTCTGCATTAAAGTAAATATTTTTGGTGTTGAGAACACAAACATTTTAGCTTGACCCGAATAGTACCAGCTGTCAAAACAACTCCGGGCTTATCACATCACCTGAGATCCATTAAAAAAAAATACTGTGCTAATAATTTCTTGCACCTGACTATCCAATGGGTCACTATGTTAAACTGTCTCCACACACATGGGGACCAGAGCTCCTGGCTCTAAAAAGAGACCTGGCAAGGGAAAGAGGGGGGGAGAAAGAAGCAGCAGAAGAACAAACAAGTCTAGTAACAACTGAGGTGGATGGCATTCTTCTCATTCCCAAAGCCTTAGAGGCTGATTCTGGATGTTGTAACGTGGTTTATGGAAAAGTGATTCTGTTTTGCAAGACATAATTTGGAGGCTAGCACGAGGTGGTTCTGCATCGATGAGAGGAAATGTTAACAGGGAAGAATGTTATTAAGCCCTAATAAAGTTATTTTATTGGCATTGTGGCAATTGAATGCAGCCTTTTTCAAGACTCTATTTCACTTTCAACTATTCTCAAGACATGACAATAAATAAACAAAGAAAACCTTTATTTTTAAGGTACCTTCCATTCTGTGAGACCTTAGAGTACTTACTAAACTATATAGTTAAAGTAGAATAATCACCTAGATGATGACAGAAATGCATCCAAGCTGGAACGTGGTGGTGACTTAAGTGACTCCCAGCACCAGTTCCAGGCAGGCAGCAAGGATGAAGGTGCCCCTAGAGCTTCAGGAGCACTTGGGAAAATGAAATTGCAAAGATTTTGGCTGGGATGTAAATGTTAACACCTCTGCTTCTTAAAAAAATAAAATAATAATAATAAAAAATTATAAGATCTGCTCTGCCCAGAAATAGTGAGGAGGACAATTTACACACCTTATCAAAATAAAAATAAGCCTCTCAGTAAAATACATAATACAATCCAGATGTTCCATCTCACTCCTGTATCAATACACATTATGTTGTAATTTCATTAAAACCAGTTTAGAATTGTGAGACAGTGGGACATGCCGCCTTACATCAGATCATCACCTTAAATCAGACAATTTTGTTTCAACCATTTCCTGCTCTGCCTGACACCTTGCCTGTAACTTGTTTGGGGCAAGAGGATGTGCTGGTGGGCAGTGGGGCTGTGGCTCATCGTGACCCCCTCCCCTTGCACTGCTCAGCATCATGATTGCCATCCCTTTTTGCAGGGAGAGACTGTGCTAGCGTGTTGAAATCCTCACTCTCGCTCCCACCACCACCATGGCTGCATCCATCCCTGGCCCAGGAATCCCTGCTGTGGGCTGCAGCAGGAGAGCAGCTCTGTTAGATTCTAGGGGAGTATTCTGTGTTCAACTAGTTGTTACATAGGGCTGGAATATTGTTTTCCCTGTGTATCAGTAAAAGTCATCAGAAATAAATGACAAAATGGTGATTAATCAGACATCGCTTTGGTGACATTCAGATATCCTATACCTATGAAAGTAAAGTAGTGAAAGACTCTTTGTAAAGAATGCCTTTCAATAAACTATCCCAGGCAAATGCTATGAGATCTGTCGGTTGTGTCTGGAGCCTGTTGGACACATACTGTCATCTGTTTTTAACCTCCCACAGACAGACACTTACCAGAGGAGTATGCAAAAGATTCATGTCCAGTCTTGCAGATGAGGGCACTTATCCTGGCTTAGCACACGCGAGTAAGGTGATGCCAACAAACATCCTCCTTCAGACCCAGCTGTCATTGTGGAATGAGTTAGTGCTCCTGGTCACTGCTCCCCTCCAACCACTCCTGAGACTGAGACTTTAATATTTGGTATTAATGGTCTGAACTAATGAGGAGAATATGGGAGTGTTTACATAAAATGTTCATGTGGCAGACTCTTACAGGGTGGGAATAGGGTTACTTCCATCAGCAAAGGATGTTAAATGGGCAGAGCTGGTAGCACCTTCCATAAGTGCGGCAGGATCCAGAAAATGGTGTGTCTCTGTGGCATAGATCTCCATTCACTGTATAGCCCAGGCAAAGAGCTTGTAACTTGTAACTTCTATCCAGAAGAAATTTTTTTTATCTCAGTATTTGGTGACTTGTTACTGCAGTGCAGAAAGTTGCTGGTCCATCGCCTTTTGTTTTGGAAGATGAAAGTCCCTTGTAACACACCTGGACATTTATACAGTGTAATGCAAGGTGCAGAGAAAGATGAAGCTAGAGACACAGAGGGGGCTGGGGGAAATTACAGTGCAAGAGAGCAGATAAGAGTTAGAAAAATGCAGATTGTAAACAAAGACGGTTCTGTTCTGAGGTCAGCCAAGTGGCTGCCGCTAAGACACAGTAACCCTGGGCTGTCACCTTTGAAATTTACTTGTCACTCTGGTATGCAACACAAGAATGCGTGTTCTTTCATCATGCTCTGTGCCTACACAGGTTTCCTAACAAATTTATTCAAAACTGTAAAAGCAGTGCCTTGTACTAATTGCCCTGTCTGCTGAAGGACCAAAGAGGAAGCTGGGACTTTGAAATAAGATGTTTTTCTCTAGATGAGAAGTGAGAAATACAGATTCAGGATATTTGTCTTACCCATTCACAATATATGTACAAGGCTTGCCTACTCCTGAACGCGTGAGAAAGTCTCCAAAGCACTGTGGGACCTTCATACTGGCAGATAGCAGTGGCATCCCTTAGGTTTGCTCACTGATCTTCAAATTTTTTTTCTTTTCTTTTCTTTTCTTTTCTTTTCTTTTCTTTTCTTTTCTTTTCTTTTCTTTTCTTTTCTTTTCTTTTCTTTTCTTTTCTTTTCTTTTCTTTTCTTTTCTTTTCTTTTCTTTTCTTTTCTTTTCTTTTCTTTTCTTTTCTTTCTTTCTTTCTTTCTTTCTTTCTTCTCAAGAATCAATGCTGCTAACTTGCAGCAGCAGCAGCCAAGACACCCTGGTTGCTCTTCCTGATAGTAGCAACCCGTACTTGCTATGGCTAAGAGAAATACTGTAGCAGGAGCCTCTTCCACATCCACAAGCACAATTTTTAGGCAGTCAAAAATTTCAGAGGTCATTGGGATTAGTGGATTAGCAAGTTTAACTAAATTCCCTTTAATTTAGAGTTAAACATTCAGGTGGGAGTCGTATAGGAAAAAAGCACTAAAGTGATCTGGGCGCTCAGAAGTCAACCAATGTACTATATATACAGTAACGCTAGGTGGCTTCACAGCCTCCGAGAAGGTGCTCTTGCCCTCAAGTTCAGTTATGTAGCCTGTGGGCCTGAAACATATAAGGTAAGATGGGTTGATCACTGAAGCAGGAGTATGTTTGTGTGCCAGCCCCTCTGCAGTAGTAAGCAATCAAGTTCTCCTCTGAGCTGGCAGCCAGGGCTGCAGGGTATGGGAATGGCGTTTGCTGATGGCTGGACTGAAACATCCCACCAAGTGACAGGAATATTATGCTGCAGTGAAGCAGCCTTCCTCCAGATTTGCTCCATCTCCATCAGCAGGAGCTGAACCACAGGTGAAGCAGCTCCTGGGACACCCATTTCCAACCTGGCCTTTTGACTAACCTGAAATCCCCATAACTGCAGAGAAAAGGGTGGGGTGTACAGAGGGAGGCAGAAACCTCTATGGGCAAGCCAGCTTTAATCAGATATGTTTGTTTGTTTACAAAGACATCTAAATAACACCACCCACTGTTCTGTACATCAACATCCCAAGGTTTTTCTGCATACAGCTCTCAGTTTTCTAGCTCCTGCTGCAGCATGCAGCCCAGACAAGCCAGAACAGGATTAAGGTTGTCAGGGATAAGGATTGATAGTGTAATTCAGCAGGTAAGCAGATCTCTTGGGGGCCAGGACCCTTCCTCAAAAAGCTGCTGCAAAAGTGGCAAAAAAAATCACCACATTCATCTGACTGTTACAGCCAGCTCTTAGCCTGGTGTTTGAATACAAGACCTTTTATTTGTACATTGCTTAAAAGATTGCTGTGTTCACTATGATTAAGTCTGGATGTTACAGCACTTTCACTTGTAACTGAGAATATGACGTCTGCTAAGAAATGACAGTTTTATCCAGCTCATCTCCTGGTCCAAATCTTTCAAGTATAAGCTGTGCCAGCAATGCATTTCCTGACTTATGTTCAGGTAACTGTAACAAAATCCTCTCCTAGTTTCTCTGACCATAACTGCCTGCCTCTGCAATGATTTGTGGCTGTGCATTCAGACAGGCACCAACTTCATATACGATGGTATGAGAAGCAGAAGTTATCACAATAACCTTCTGCTCCAAAACTCCAGGCTGCTCTTACTTGATGTGAACACATACTAGGATCAGAGCTTATAGCTTCATTTCAAGTCATCCCATGAGGGCAAGGTGGCTCCAAACCCTTGAAAGCATCCAACCTGGTTGGTCCCTAAACCACCTTGTTGCTTCTGGCTGTCAGAAATGAAAACATTACAGGTGAGGCAGAGAGGGAGAGCACAGAATTGCTGCTGCACTGCAGCTTGCTGCTGGTGAAGTGTGAGGGTCACTGTGTGGCTGACTGCATCCTGTGATCTGTGGGGAGATTGCAGGCTGTTTCTAAGGGATCAGGAAAAGTGATCACAAGGTGCGACTGTGCAGTTGCTGCACAGCAACTCACAGAGGTTCAGAGAGAGCCCTCTTCTATGTTCAAACATGCCAGCCCCCTGCTTCTCCTCGTGGTCTGAGTCAACTCTGACCAGGAATTATTACATTTTTGAGCTGTCACATGAGACAATGACCTCTAAGTCATGCTAAGGGAAAACTCTTGTGAAATGTTTGCTGTCAAGCAAAGGGAGAACACAAACATCTGTAAGCTAAATGTACCAAACATGCAGGTTGAGAGCTTAGTACAGGCTGAGAGCACAGAAAGAGGAGACACACATTTGCAGGCAAACATGAGCACTGACAGCATGCAGGAGTATGTTCCAAACACCATCCATCCGTGGGTAGTAAACCAGTTTCTTCTTTTGTGGCTTTTGATCACTGTGATTCAGTCCCATTGCATGACAGCTGGTTTGCATGAGATGATTGGTCTTGTTCTTTTGTAACTCCTTCAGAAGTGGGCTAGTATACAAGCTTTATCACCAGGAAAATGTTCTCTACCCATTCAATTGTCATTACAAACAGCAGGAAATGCTGCATTATTAGTAAGACCATGGTTTAACCCTGCAGTAAGGAGGACCAGATTCCCATTCATATCACCCTTTGAACCACACCACAGTCATGGTGGAAAGGGACCTTTCAGTGCCATTGAGAACCTTTTTCTAGGGCACAGACAAAACCTTCTTTACTAGGCTTAGACTGTCTTCAGGGGAATCTACATTGTATATGGTTTGCCTGCAACTGTACTTATAAATGTAATTTACTTACATTTTGTAACATAGGACACAAAATTCACTTCGTTCACAGCATGCAGACAGTAAATGGAAGTTACTATCTCATTTGAAATCCCATTCCTTCTGATTCCTCCCTACTCAGTTTTTTGATGAGTCAGAAGGGGCTTGCACCCTGCAAGAGCACATTGACCTCCCGCAGCAGGAGGAGACATACACAGAGCCAGTCTCCAGCCTATTAAGTCTACCGGGTGCCAGAGCTGTGGGATCAGGGAGCCACAAATGGCTCCTGCAACCTGGGTGGAGTGGAGAGCCCAGCCCGTAGTGTATGCTTTTAGCATATCTTCAGAGAAATGAAACTCCCTTCCCTCACACTCACCACAGCACAAAGGCATTTTTGAATCCTACAAAAGGCATGCCAAAAAGCAAATTTCTTGCCAGCAATAAAGAAAATGAGGAATGTGATGTAGCTGGTCTGTTGGGCTCAAAGGGGGAGATGATTAATCACCAGCGAGGGAGTATGACTGTAGAGGGCAAGTCAGCGTCTCTGGGTATTTTGTTTTTCCTCCCCTCATCTCTTTCTCCTTTTAAAATGAATTTTAAGGGATTGTTTACAGTAGAGTCCCCTCTGCATGCTTTGGCATCTTGTCTGAAGTCAGCAAGTCCCATATCTCTGCCAGCATTCAGAAAACACCGGTCTGGAAGACAGAGCCTTCCTTGCAGACAAACCAAGGCGTGCAGTGGTTCAGGAATAGCTGTAGGTGAGGCCTTGGAGAGGGCTGAGATGGCCAGCAAAACATCCAGGGACAGCAGCAGGAAGTCCCAGCCTCAGTCAACCTACTGAATGTTTTGCCATGTCAGTGCATATCCTGTTCTCCCCAAATTTCTGGCAAAATTCCCAGGACTTCACCCCAGAGATTTTCTGCACCTCTAGACTCTGCCGTTCACGAAAGCTTCTGCTTTGATCCAGTTGGACTGCACAGCCCAAGAATGAATGACTCGACATAACTGGATGAGCAGAAGACAAGCCATGATAAGTAGCAGCCCAGTGACGCTCTTCTTTTTAACACCCAAGTCACACAAAGCATTACAGTACTGTACAGTCTATACATGGAAACAAACACGGGATAAGCTACAGGACCTGTGATGATGGAGATATTGCCCTTGGATTTAAATATAAATCTGTAGGTTTCATGCAATTACAGTTTCTAAGGGTCACATAGTATTCACTGAATAATAGAGATGTTAATATTTGTGTCCAGACCAAATTCCACCTCAGATCACTTCCTGCCCTATAGTTTCAGCCGGATACATTGTTTTTCATTTTGTCTCAAACTCATGACAGGGAGTGAGGCATTTCCTTTAATGTTGTTACACTGAGACCAAGATCTACCTAATTTATAAAGCATTCCAGATTCATGAGGAATGGGAAGCACTATATAGGTGTGAAAGTGCAGCCTTTCCCACTTTCTTTTACGTAAGAGAAGGGACAGAACCCACTGGGAATCCACTTCTCTCAGAAGATTTTATGCTGTGGTCTTTATCCTGAAAAGGCAGAAATACTAACAAAGACAGTGTTTTTCATCTGAAGGAAGGTAGTATTCGTAGGTAGTTTTGAGAAAAAGTGTATCTACAGCCGCCTCTCTTGTACAAACCCCTGTTTAACCTCTGTGCTGGCTACATAAGCAGAGCTCCCACAAGGACTTACAGATGCATCTAACTAATATGGACCTCGCAGAATGGAGTGATGCTAGGTAAGAGATGGTCCACTACAGATCAAGTGAACTCACTCACTGTGGGGCGATGCTGTAGCATCCTAGAGTGCTGTGCAATGTAACACAGGTCCCTGGGGGCTAGCACTGACCTTTCTCTTTTCCTGAAACACCAAATATTGGCCCTAGGACCTAAGCAGGAATCACCGGGAGCTGCTAACATGGAGACACTACTGTTCAAGTCATACAAGCACAGATCGTTGGTTGTTACAGTACTCTGCTCATGTGGAAACAACCCAGGATCAGTAAATCTGGCTTGCAGCAAAAAGCCAAAGAAATCTGAGCATTGTGGACTAACATAAATAGGTGCCAGACAGGAGGGCTTAGGACATATTGTACAGACTATTTGTAAAGACACGTTCCTGGCGTTCTGAGTCCATAAATAATGTTTGCTAAAAGGTATTAGGTGCCTTCCCCAAGG
Organism: Anseranas semipalmata; assembly: GCA_013399115.1. Taxonomy (NCBI): domain Eukaryota; kingdom Metazoa; phylum Chordata; class Aves; order Anseriformes; family Anseranatidae; genus Anseranas; species Anseranas semipalmata. The sequence continues at coordinate 1,083,130 of VXAA01003156.1, forward strand.
GCTGCCAGAAAAAAGAAAGAAGCAGACCAGAAGGAGCTTAGGCACATTCCAGTTTGGGGAGGAGAAAGAGGCTGCAAAGACATCTCTAGCAGACTTATTACGGTACCTTCATGATATGTTTGTCTTTTCTTACCCAGAGGGCAGGGGCGGGGGAAGTACGAATCCTCGCTCTGACAATGGTAGGGTTGAACACTGTATGGGTACAGACAGCACTCCCTTCTGTTTGAGCCACTCCTGCAAAGGTGTCTTGAGCTGGACTGACAGCAGCCAGAGGGGGTTTTGGCAGCTGCTCATATCCCAGGGAAGTGACAGGTATGTGAACCTGTCACATCGAACCCTGGAGAAAAGCAGGAGGAACGAGGAAAGTGTTTGGATCTGTGCAAACAAATCTTTTCCTGCTCCATCCTTATTTACAAAGTTGATCCAGGGCAAAGCATCACCCCTTCAACCCAAACAAAGAAGCGCTATGCAGAGAGCACCGCAAGTCTGCCAATGTTCCCACTGTGATCCTGCATGGGCCTCGAAGCACTCACAGAGAAAAGAAATGGATCTCAACAATAAAGGAAAGTTATCTTTGCCTTATCATCATCTGCGCAGAAACTCCCGTGAAAACTTAGCAAACTCCCACTGCTGTTCCCCAAATGCCTGTGCCTCAGGCCCAGGCTCATTTACCCGTTTAATCCTGTGCAGGAGATCCAAGATCAAAGTTGGTGGGACTTGGTTTTGTTGCAGCTGTTCCCAGCACCATCCCTGGAATTTGGACAGCCGCTGGTTTGCATTCCTCAGCCGTGGGGTAGACAGATCTGACACTTCAGTGTTAACCCCTGGGTTTGGCATGGATTATGAACTAGAGTCTGCCTCCTGAAAACTCCCCTGCTCTGTGGAAGACAACACACCTTCACTGTGGTACCTTGGGTGGCTACATGGTTAAATGGCATCTGGCCCATGGGTAGCAACATTTTAGTGCCAAAGGAAGTGATCCCTACACAATCGGGGATCTTCTGAAATGGAAGGTGATCTATAACTGCCCATTATATTATCCCCAGGAGAGGGGGAAGAGAATTGAAAACATCAAATATTTACTGGAAAAAAAAACAAGAGCAGCCCTGTATTTAATCAAAATGTTTTGTTTTGTTCCGTTTGTAATCATTTCCATCCAATGAACAAATATTTTAGCAATGAAATGACAGTTCCCTTCCACAGGCAAACAAAATAAGAACTCATGTCAGCTCGCCTACAATGCCACAGTGAAGGTGACATATTTTTAATGCTGTGTTGAAATTTTCTTTACTTGTATTCCAGTAATACTAAAGGCATCAATTTAGGTTTAACAATCTATTGTGTTCAGTACTGGAGGGTTTTGTTAGGGTGGTGGTGGGAAAACCAACCATTTGTGGGAAAGAAGCTGAAGTGACACTTCATCTTCCCCTGAAGTCCGTGAGAATATGACTGAATATGCCCACAGGACTCCGACTGAGGCAGCGGTTCCTAGCAGATGAATGCCAACCTGAGATCCCAGGGGAGTTATTTCTGTTGCCAGCTATGCTGGTACCCTGCATTTTTAATTGGAAACACTCCATTTCAACTGCTGGAAAGAGAGAAACAGGAGAAAAAAAATATATATTCCTGTACAGGACTTGCTCCTACACTCAAAGGACAACCACAGAATTGAGGCAATGAATTGCAGGTAGCTCTGTTCTAGTTTATGGTAACTCTGTTTTAGTTTGTGGAGACTTCATGGCAGCCAAAGGCTCTCCATATGTTTTCTTTAATTATCACGTGTCCCTAATGCAGATTTCCTACAACACCTGACTCCCCCCCCCTCCCTGTGCCTCGGGTACCTGAGCCCTGTATTCCCCCAGGGAAAAAAAAAAAAAAAAAAAAAAGGAAATAACTGTCGAGATTTCCTCTGCAAAAAACACTGAGATCTACTGGTGAAACAAGGCTCACCATTTTCATATACTGGGATATTCCTCCTCTCTTCGCTCCCCTGAGCTCTCTTAGGCAGCCATCAGCAATCACAGTTGCATTTTCCTGGCCAGAAGGGGCCAACCATTTTCTCTCTGGTACCAGCTGACTTCAGTGTCCAAGTGAGAAGGGAGATGTAATTCATATGCATCTCCTCTTGCTTTGATGTGATTCTTTACCCAAGACCATCACATGGGTTTCTGCACCACCTTGGTGTAAACCCTGCTTCCTGGTGCTGTCTCTGCACCTCACCCATCCACCCAAACACAATTTTCGTGCCCTCTAGCAACAGGTACTCTGTGGAGGAGTCAGCGTCTGCCAACTGTGGTTTAATACTAATTAATGCAGGCTCCTCGCCATATTCTCCTCCAGCTCACAACAACAGCACACTGATCACACACATCTCTTTCACTGGCACATCTTATGACCCCAAGATCAAACTATCTCACTGAAATCCAGCTGCAGTACAAACAGAGTTCACCTGCCTTTTGCCAAGTGACGTGACAGTGTCAGCACGTCCTGGAAGAGCAGGAGTTTCTGCTGAAGACAGGGAGACAGACACAGGTGCATAACTAGCAATTTGAAGTGCCTCTCAGACAGGTGTGGCATCTGGGGACCCCGTGTTATATTGACTTAAACCCTTGCAATCCTTCATAGCATTGCTAGCATGCGTGGTGATGGGAAAGCAGCATCTGGTTTGGGGAAAAGGAGGAGGGTTTTGAAGAGCCAAAAGCTCTTTAAACCACCTGGGAACACCCCCTGGGAAGCAACACTGCAAAGATCAGGAGACTTGTTTGCTGGCTGGTTGGATGGAGCGAGAACAGGGGTGCAATGCTCTCCCTTGCAGGAGGCCAGCACCCAGACAGTGAGGGAGGGGGGGTTACTCCTTTTTTGTAAGGAGAAACTGGGCTGGCCGCAGCCCACTTGGTAGACCAGATTTTCAACCAAATACCAGGGTGAAATCACAACTTTTGTCTGAGATATTCAGACCTGCTGATACCAAACATCACATTACTCATCAAGAGCTCCACCTCGTCCTCCCTTCGGGTACTGCTGACATCGTGAAATCCTTCCGCACCGCAGTTCTTTCCACATAGTATTTTCTGTGCCAGCAATGAAATCTGGCCTGGGAGGCCAGGAAATCTACAGAGCGCCATCCTTCTCATACTTTCAGCTAAACGTATGATGGCCTGCAAAAAAATGAGAGTTAAAACTGATCAGTTGATCCAAAAAGTTTAGGATCTATGCCAAAGAACCCTCTAAAAACTCTAGGAGAATCAGAGGCAGGTGCTAACTACAACTGTCTAGCCCGTCTAGCTTTGTCTGTCGTACATCCCACTGACTTGCTCCACCCACAGCTTTAAAGATTGCCTCTGTTTCTCCTAGAGCTTTCTGAAAGTGTTTCTGAGCTACTAAATCCCAGTTTGATTTATACCTCCATAAAAATCCAGTTGTTCAGATACAGGGCTTTGGTTATTTTCATGTTTCAAAGCCACCTGATCATTAGCTCGCATGTATGGGGGATAAGAAGATACAGACTCACTTGTACATTTGCATCGTGATGGATTTTCTCTAATTGTCTTTTTTTTTCTGAATTCTAAAGGTCATGAGCCATTGCAGGCATGAATTTAAATAACAATAAAAGTTCAGACCAGGAGGTATATCAGTCAATAGAGTGCATTGACCACCAAGAGAAGCTAACATATGAAGAGGGAGGCCAGGGAGGTTCAAGAGTTAAGGAATATTTCTATTTCAAGTGGACAAACATGTAACGCTACCTGCAAGACTTGCTGATAAGAATGTGCAGACGCTTGGGTTAGTGCTGGAGCCAGAAACGTTACACCAGATCTGACGGGGGCTTTGGCCTCTAGCAGCACCGTGGTGCTCAGCACAGCTCAGCCCACTTCCCTGCTTGCCATGCCCCGAGCTTTCCTGTGCTGTGGAATTACACTGCTCCACCTGTGTGACTCAAGCAAGATCATTTAAGGAGGTACCAACCCTCCCCTTAAAACACCCACAACCCAAAGAAGCACAATGACAGCATCTCTAGCTCAAGTTACCACAGATACTAACTGTTAATGCAGCCACTGAGAGCAACACAGAGAAAAAGTAAGTGGCTCTGAAGACCTTTTAAAAAAGCAAGAGCTCTCTCTTAAAAAAAAAAAAAAAAAAAGGCTCTAAGGTACAATCCCACAGACCTGTGCTACCTGCTCAGGCACACACAACAACTTGTGTATGTTCACCAGCTTTCATCTTTGCCTGGGCCAAGTCATCTACAAACACAAGGACAACGGCAACACTGGCTTGTTATTTCTGAATTCGCTGGTGCCCAGGGCAAGTGACTGCTGGCAGCACACTGTCCTCTGTGCCTGCCGTTGCAGCTGGCTGGAGGGACACTGGCCAGGTATCTGTTGCATCCACGAGAGGAAGTGGGACACCCCTCAGTAGAGCGGTTCCCTGGTGTCTCAGCTGGGGGACCCAAACCTGCCTGCAGGACAGGGGCACTGGGAGGCAGTGGAAAGGGGCACTCCTGGCCTCCCGCACCCCCTCCTCTCTACAAGTTGCTCTTTCCCCTTCCCTCAACGAGCCCTCCCCTGGCCTTATCACATTCCCTCCATTCTTCTCATTGCCCTCCTCTCAGCTTGCCTCCAAGGCACCCAGGCCGTGCTGCTGCTCCCCACCGGCCCTGCGCTGGGGCTTCCAGGTCCCTTGCTCAGACCTCTCACATTGGGTTCATGGCTGCCACAGCGGCAGGGTGGGGAAGCCCTGCCGTCCCACTCGTTGCCTTCTCCCACAGCTCTGAAGACTACATACACTCTCTATCTACCTTTGCTATGCAAAGTACCACATAAACCCCCCAATTCTTGATGCTATCTATTCACCATAACTCAGTTTCCATAAACTCTCCCCCATTTATTCCTCACTGAAGCACTCTTATCTTATCTTGCAAACCTGACTTGACACCAGGCAGTTTGGTGTTTATATGAAAAAAGGGTTCGGCTTTCACAACAGTTCAGCAGCCACAAGCACAGCTAGATCTTCAGAACAGCTTAGCCTGCATTTTTGGGCACTAAAATGAGCAGCCAGCTCTTCCCAGAGGGCTCTCTGTAATGGCGTGCTTTGAAAACATGACTTTAAATATCCCCAAAACTGTTAGATGCCGAGTCTTTGTTGAAAAATCAGACTGTAGCCAGGTGCCTCCCTGCAGCCAAGCATACCTGATGTCTGCTCTGCAGCCCTTTGCAACCCTTCCTTTGTTTCCTGCTGCCTTCTGAGCCTATATGAACACGAGCTATCGGGGCAAATGCAAGTCTGGCCCCCACCTACTTCTGATTTTGACAGACTGGAACTCGACTGATTCAGTTTGCAAACTTGAGGCAATATTTTACTGTGTCTTTGCCTGTTCCTTCGTATTAAAACTAACTCAGGAGCAAGCAAATTGTGCTGTGGGACTGCAAATCACTGACATTCAAAGCTGGGTCACCTGGAGGTCAGTATTCACTCTTGATCTCTCTCTCCCTCTCTCTCTTCTTTTTTTTTTTTTTTCTGTTAAGAGCACTGCCAGCAACTCTTTGGAAGGCACCAAAGAAAGCAAGCTGTCCTTATACAAATACAACAATACATATGCCCATTATTTTTACCTGGCATGGAAACCTGCACGTCTTTACTCATCAGTTCAGTTATATTGGCTTTAAATGAAGGATCGTTGCACAGTGACTGTTTTGTTGTACAGCAATTTGGTGACATCAGTCCTCCACCCTATAAGTTGCGGAGCGCTGCAGGGTCATGAAGCGATGTATCACTAACCTCCTGTTATTTCAGGATACGGAAATATCTCTCAAGCGCTGCATATAGACTACGGACTCATCATGAACCAACCTGGAAATTTCAGTCTGAACAGCAGTCTTAAATTAGAAGCACGGGGAAGTCTGCAGTGGAATAGCAGACTGTCTCCTTTCATCCCACACTAAACAGGAATACAAAGGGAAGCAGAGTTTTATAGATAAAAGCACAGGTAGTGCTGTTAAGATAAAAGTTACAAAAGTCCTGGTCCCAAATGCCTGAAAATCCTTGGTAACATTTCTGTTCCTTTAGTGGGCTCAGATCAGATCTGAACAGAGAAGGTATCACCAGCACTCCCCACCTGGACCTAGAAGAGCCCCGCTTTGGGGTTAGATTGAAGAGGGAAAAAATAACTCTATGCCTAACTTTCTATTGTTACTCTGGACAGCAGTGGTCACTCATTGCTCGTAGAAACACCCAGTTCAATACAGACTCTTTAATATCCAGGCAGCTTTACAGAGGAGACTCATTTTCATAGGTAGGAATATGAAAAGCAGAGCAACAGACCACCGTGCTCAGGAGGCAGAGCATCTCAATGCCGGTGCCAAATTTGAGCTCCTGTGCCCTTTCTACCATGTGAAGGAGGTGCTAGATGTGGGACCACATAACAGCACACACCTGCTGCTTGCACACAGTCATGTACACAGACCATGGTGTAAGGTCCAGAGTCACGTTACCGACTTGATTTCACAAACAGTGGAGCCAGAGATATCCTCCGGGATGTCCAGAGGAAATACACACCCAAGAACTGGATATCAGGGCTGTACACAAATGAAAGAGCACTGATTTGGCTTCAGCAAAAGATTTTTTAAATAACAGGTTTGCAGAAACAGATGCTATTTGTAAAGTATGTCCTGGGGTTATCCAGACAGGTCCTTGGCTACTGAATACCATCCTCCCCTCAAGGACAGTTGTTTTCAACCTTTTTCAGTCTGGGAAGCCCTGTAAACTTTTCCAGGGGAGATGAGGTCTTGTGAAGCATATTTAAACCCACTTGTGGTCGGCCTGATTTCCACAGTTACTTCTGAATACCGGAGTCACCAGGTCCACAGGAACTGGCACCCACTGCTCCAGGCTTATCTTTCAGTATCTTTTTCCGGGGGGCAACTCTCCGTGCTTGTGGACAAGGAGCTCCATTGCTTCCCTGAGCCGCGCCGATTACCTCGTTCCTGACCCTAGGTTCATGTACTGCAGATCGGCAGCCCTTGGTTCCCAGTTTTCTTTTGGAGGTGCACAACAATGTATACCCCCTCCAAGTGGGAAACAGTCAATTCTGTAAGCAAATTGTGAAAGCATAATTATGAGTACAATTAAGGTGAAATATAGCTCTATTGAAGTCGGTGGGAGTTTTATTATTAACCAATGTTTCACCTCTGTGTTTCGGGTGGATAGTTATCCTGTTCAAGGAAAGAAGCCATTATTTAATCAAAATGGCATTTATAATGCAATGCTTCTGTCATATTCAAGCCTTCAGAACATGTTTACTTTAATCAGTTCTAATTAAATTGCTACACAAGAAAAATATTTAGTTCTACTGATGTGTGTATGTATATTCAGGGGAAAGCAATGCAAATTGCCCAGAATCTCATGAATTGCTATTTGTACTGCTTTAAACTCTGGTGATGTATTTAGCCAGTCACACCTGACTCTTCTCTTGCAATCCACTGAAACAGATTGCTTTAAAATGAGAGTGAGCATTTCCAAACTAAAGCAATGCAGCATTTACGGCAATGCAGCATTTACAATGAAGCAAAGGATTGCCAAACTCTCGGCCCTGTTAATTGCAAGGTTTAAGCAGCACATTCACAGTTGACAGGATTTTCAAGGGATAAAAAGCAAGCAAACAACAAGCAGGCTGAGGGATGCTTGGGACACTCACACTCACACTCACCCGTGCTGGCCATGGTGTTGGCAAACACTGCGGAGGGGGGAAAAGGAGGTCAAAAGCAGCTCTTCTGAGCCCTGGCAGCCCCTCCCTGTCACCTCTTCCTTGATTTCATGGTGGGAAACTCCCTGACCCTGCCCTTGTGCCCTCTGATCTGTTCTGTCACGGTCCCCTGGGTTCTCGTCTAGCTTTACCAGTCTCCTCTTGACTAGGCTGAGCACGGAGCTATGCAGCAGGTCCAGTGTGCTCAGCCAGGGCTTTGCGAAGGGGAAGGTCACCCTCTGCCACGCACCCAGCCCCACCGAGCTGTGCTGGCGCGCCCTGACCCTCACCTCACCCCTCCGTGTATTTTGGGGCTAGCGCGTGCACACACGAATGTGAGGTCGTCTCCGGTGGGAAGGTCTCAGTGACATGACCACAGGAGCAGGAGCAAGGTGGGCCCAGCTCTGGGGGACACTGACCAGTCCCTGCGACACACATGCGCTCCTCCCTGGCAGAGCCCGGGGCTAGGCACCGCTCCTGCTCTGCCCAGGGGTGCTGCTGGCCGCTTGGCATGAGCGGGCTCTGGTCCCTCCCGGAGCAGGGCAATGTCCCCCGGCCCCGCCAGGACACGCAGGTCCCAGCAAAAAACAAGGCGCCTCTCTCTCCAACCCGCCCTTCCTTCCTGCCTTCCCTCCCGAGGGGCTGCCACCACTCCTCAGGCACCTCTGCTGCTCTCCCTCTCCCTTGCCAGCTCCCCAGCATCGCCCTCCTCTCCCAGCACCCACGGGCTCGGATGTACCTGCTCCGGGGTCCCGGCATTGGAGTCTTCTCCACCTGTGGTGGACACGACAGCGAGCAGACAGCGAGCAGGCGCCGAGCTGGGTGGCAGCTTTCTTCCTCCTCTGTGGTTCGGCAACAGCGCCTGTGCGAGGGGCAGAGAGGGTGCAGAGGGGCTTTGCTTGTGCAGGCAGGCTTTGCTCCTTCGGAGTTTTGCGGCGTTTATCAGATTCCTTGAGGAGAGGGCGAACATTGCGATATATTTAGACTGAGCAAGGGTCTGGAGCAAGTCCCAGGACTCGCAGGGGTTAACACATTGCTGCTAAGGGAGCCGAGGACCGCTTGCTGTCCCAGCAGGCTATTTTTTGCACCGTAAGGGCATTGCAGTAAAACAACTTCCTCTTTTCTGACCCCAAACCTTCACCTGGGCAGGCTGTCCACGTTCAGGCCACTGCCAAGTTAGCAGGAGAAACGTTTCACAGGAAACTGGGGTCTTTTGGAAACTTCTGCCTACAGGAATGCACATGTCATGCATTTCCTCCTCAAACACCCCCTCTTTTTTTTTGATCTTTCGGCGGTTCCCTTGACCCAGCCCTTGTGTGAGGGGCTGCTGGCTGAGGCAGTGTGGGCTGCAACAAGCTGTGCGTGGCAAAGGTAGGTAAAACCTAAGGCAAAGAGCAGCCCCTGATGGTCTCTTGGTGGGGACAGGTCCAAGCCAACCCTGACGGCTGCTGCACATACCACCCCCTTCCCAGTCTTCCTCTGCTGATGGGGAGCTCCTCCACAGCATGATGTTGCATCCCCCCTTCTCTCCAGCTTGACACATGTATCCAGTCTCCCTCTGCCAGATGCATCCCAGAAACTTGAAAAAAAAAAAAAAACTGCACCAGAAGGAAAGACAATGCATTCTGGTCGAGGAGCTGATGGCATTGCACGGGGTCCTTTTGTGCCATACGCCAGGTGCACAAACCCAACCAGGAGGCAGTCGAGCAACCTGTCCAGATCTGGCCTTTAACTAAGGGGTCAGGGAACAGGATGGAAAATAAGGTCTGATATATACATATGATGAAAGGTTGACAGTTATCTCATTGTGTGCTTCAGTGTGAAAACCACAGCAACAATGATACTGGAATGTGCTTTTCTTCCCTACAAATCATTCGCACCAGGTGGAGGGGCCCTTTACATGCACGAGAATTTCTGTGATTTGGGGGCTGCACACCTTAAAGAAGACGGGTCCTGAAACTACCTACAAAAATCCTGTTCTGCCAGACAAGCTGCAGCAGCAGGAGATGAAGTTATTTGCACAGGGGACTTGCCTAAAGCCAAACAGCAGGGGAACACCTGTCCCAGCCAGGAGGGCTCACCCATGCAAAGCTGCACACACTCAGGCCTCTGTCCTGCTACTGCTTAATTTGGCTCTTGGGGAATTTTTTGAAGCAAGGATCACATCTGACAGTCACCCTCTTTTGCAACCACAGAGCCTCTCAATGGACACCATAAAAATCATTTATTGCGGGAGATTTCAACCCCTCTAGCACACGTTAATAACAGGAGCTTGGAGAAGCAGCATGATGGCCCATACAGTTTTAAAAGTCACCACTAAATATAGATGAAATATAGATAAATCACAGATATTATAGATAAATCACAGTAAAGAAATCACACTACAGACAGACTTTGCCCAGCATTTTACAGTCAGAACAGTCTGAGGGGCTCAGCAAAGGCTGGGCACCTCTGGGAAGCTCACGCCTGGCTTCTCTGCCATAGGGAAGTGCCCTCTGCTCTCAAGTCGCTTCCTACCAGCCCCGAGTGTCACAAAGGTGACAAGAAAGATAGGATGCAGCTGCATGCCTGGGGGATCCAGAGACACAACAGCTTTCCACACTCGGGGACTTCTTTGGGTGGAGAGTTTTCTTATGGGTAAGGAAGCTGATGCATCCATCAGAAGCGAAGCTGATGCTGACTAAGAGGTTTTTCCTCTTCCCGTTACATCCTCTGCAGCTCAAGGGGCAATTTCCTGCCTAGTTGTGATTTGGAGAAGCCATGCTACACACTGCACGTGGATGAACAGGAAGCAGCCCTGGCTCAAGGTCTGGGCTCCCGCTGGCAGCTCGCAACATCCTCACAAGGCGCCTGGCATCATAGCCCCAGCCCTCGGAGCCGGCTGTCCCAGCGGCTGGGGCAGCCTGCTTCCCTCCCCGGCTGGTTCCATTTTAATGCTAATATAGCACATAACCTGCGTTGAAAAAACACATAAAACACACAGCTTAAAAACAAACAAACAAACAATCAAACAACAACAACAACAAAAACCCGCATAGTTATGCTACTAAAATTTTTCAAGCTAAGACAAAAATAACCGTGTACAACAGCCAACAATGGCTTTGTAGGGCCCTCTAGACTGTGAACACTGTCACATATTGTGTCAACACAGGGCACTTCCAGTACTAATTGTCAGTTGCATACATGCAAACACATCCTCTTGTAAGAGCACCTAGAGCATTAAAATCTTGCACTCTTTTCCAGCCACTTTTACTCCAAGTTTTGCCCTAGCCCAGAGCTGGAGTATTTGGCTTGTGTGCACTCCAGGGGATGTTCTATTCCTGTTCAAAAGCTGACTGTGACTGGATTCTTTTATGTATTGTATTTTGGTAACAGAGTCATTTCTGTTGGCCCCAAGCATTTGCTGAACACATGGGGGTAAACTGAGCTTAGAAACTGCTAGCTTGAGACTCTTTCTTTAGGAACCTGGTTTTCTGACAGCATCAAACTTTTTGCTCACTGCACATTAGAAACTTTTGTCTGGTGAATAAGACCCCAGAACTGCAGCATCCAAATCACAAGACATTTTTGAAAATGCTGGTTACACTCCTCAGTAACTCTCAGGTTTGGTCTGAGCTGAAAGCAATTTAAACGGATGTCTCCTGGAGAAGGGCTGGGTAGGAGAAGCCTCACAAAGATGAAAAAGTGTTCTATATACCTATTAAAAAGGGAAAGTCCCATGCAATAATTCTTACGCATTTAACCCTGCCCAGAGCACTTTGAGTTGCAACTGTATAAAGACATCAGCACAGTAGTTTTTTTTTTTTTTTTTCATCTCCAAACTAGTTACTTAAAAATAAGCCTCTGGGTAGTGTAGAAGTATGCTCAGCAGTGTATAAAACAATGGAGGTTTATGGAAGGAAGAAAGGAGTGTGCAGAGTCAGGGAAGGTGTATCGTATGTGAGCAGCAGATGTGAGAGGGTGATGTTTTGTCCCCCAAATCCCTCGGGCTGCTGACAGTGTTAGAGTTCATCCTAAGGTACCTGTAAGTTACCCTTCCACTGCTCTAATAATTTAATGTACTGACACCATCTTCATCCTGGAAAACACGTTATATGAGTGGGTACCCAACACCTACCGTCATCTGAAACCTGGCACCATTTCCAACATGAGGCCAAAGAATGGGAAACTCATTCTAAATACTGTAAAGCAACAGGCACTTTATCAGCTATCATAGATATTAAGGCTATCTTTAGCCAGAGTTTAGATCCATCTATGTCTCCTCCAAAGCAATACCCTGTCTTCATTTGTTCCTATAAAATGGTCTCTAATCTAAGAACATGCCACAGCAGGATGGAGAGGAGGCCACCACAAACAATCCCAGCTCCATCTCTCCTGAAAGCCACCGGGGCCACAGCCTTCCCAGCTGTTTCACCCAAACATTCCACATCTGCACATAGCAGAGGAGCTCAGAGAGAAAAACCCCTGCACCACAGCTGTGTTACACAGGGACCTCCTTCCCCAGGGGACCTTACAGCCTCACCTTCTCACCAGCCCTGGATACAACTCTCTTTTGCTTTACCAGAAACCCAGGAGCATGTGCTGGATGCTCACTGGGTGCCTGGAGTGCCATAAGGACAGGGTATAGGCATTGGGCACAGCCTGCAAACACACCATCCCACTGCAGTGGGAGACCAGGAGGCAGCACAATGGATCCCAGTCTGGGGGGAAAGGATGCTCTTCTGCTGGATGGCAGGAGCTTGGGAACAATACAATATTAATTAAATACAATAACTGTGTATGTAATACAAAACAATCAGCAAACTCCAGTGACCGCTACAGCAAAAAGTGGATTCACTTCAGTTGATATCTGGCCATTTGTTTCAAAGGCACAGGAGGAGGACTGCTGGGGGAGCTGAGAAAGGGGCAGCTGGACTGGATCTCCCCTGACAGCTTCCCTCCCGCTGCCTTCTTCATGGTACTTGTAGCAGGGCTGGTTCACTCTAGGGCCAGCCCCAAACTGATCCAGCCCTAGGGAGCACCACTGGGTCTCTGTTGTCTACGCAGGGCCACCGATCCTTTCCACTGAATTAGGCTGGTTTAACCGGCGGAGCAGCACGTTTCCTCCCACCAGTGCTGGAGTCAGCAGAAGTCTGGATGGGAGAGTAATGCAGGGATGGGCGAGTAATGCAGGGATGGGCACTCTCTTAGCAGACAGACCTTGTATAGGTTGTGGGGTTGCTGGTTCTGGGGAGCTTGTATTGCTCAAATCTAGCCCAGAAGTAATTTCTCATGTGCACTAACAGAGCATGGGCAAGGCTGGCTCCTGGTACAGCACTCCAGTGCGTGAAGCCATGTCCAGGGCACGCCAGAGCCCTTGGTGTCTTGCCTGCATGTTTAAAGCTCACTGCAGTGGGGTGGCACCACGAACCTGCCCACGGGAGCTTGCATTCAGGACAGTCCTGCCACGTCCCTCACCCCTCTTTCCCATAGCCTGCAGCCCTAGGTACAACCAAGGCAGAGTTTTGCATTATGAACACAAAACTTGGGATTTAAATAGAGAGAAAAGAAAGAAAGGAAGGAGGAGAAGAGAAGAGAAGAGAAGAGAAGAGAAGAGAAGAGAAGAGAAGAGAAGAGAAGAGAAGAGAAGAGAAGAGAAGAGAAGAGAAGAGCAGAGAAGAGAAGACAAGAGAAAACAANGAGAAGAGAAGAGAAGAGAAGAGAAGAGAAGAGAAGAGAAGAGAAGAGAAGAGAAGAGAAGCCCACTCCACTCTCGCTCCTCCCCACCCAAAGCATTCCAGCCTTTCCTTTCCTGCCACTTGAGAGGGGGGTTGTTTATTGACATTATGCAAGTGCTGAAATATTTTTTCTTTTTCTTCTCACCCGTCTTTTCTTCCTCCTCCCCCCTCCCTCCTCTGGGGGTTGCAAAGGTAGTTCAAACCCCTCCAGTCACCTCGNGAGAGGTGAGCCCGGCCGCCCCCCGCGGCACACCCCCGGCCCCGCTCCTCCTTCCCCGCGGCGGCCGCCCGGGCGGTACTTAACTCGCTTCGGGCAGTGCTCGGCTGCGGGCGGCCCCCCCCCCGGCCNCCCCCGCGGCACACCCCCGGCCCCGCTCCTCCTTCCCCGCGGCGGCCGCCCGGGGGGTACTTAACTCGCTTCGGGCAGTGCTCGGCTGCGGGCGGCCCCGCTCCCGGCCCCGGCCCCGGCCCGATGCTGCGCTCGCTGCTCTCCGGCTGCCTCTGCCCCCACGCAGGTAAGGCGGCGGCGAGCGGCCCCCCCCGCCCGGCAGAAAGCCCCGCTCCCCCCGGCTGGAGGGGACGGAGCGCGCTTTAGGAACCGCTTCGCTTTCCCTTTGAAAGAGCATTCGGCATTTGTAAGCGGGGAAGGGCACGGGAGAGACGGGAGCGTCCCGACTCCGAGCGGTCTGTGGGTGAAGGAGGGCAAACTGCTTCGGGCGAGAGCAGCGCGGGTGAAAGCAGGGGATTAGCATCCGCAGAGGCTGTGCGCACGCTGTCTCCTCGGGCGTTGTTCGGGCTTTGCATGAACGTGAGGCAGAGCAGGTCTGCCACCGCACTGGCAATGGGCATCAGCTCGCTTCTTGGGCTGGTACATCCCCATCCATCAGGGATTATCACGGCTTTGAGGGGTTTTATTCACTCCCTCCTGTTCAATGCGGATGAAGTGACCTGGACAGGGAAGGCAGCTTTGGTCCCACAGCAGATGAGTTGTAACTTCGTGAGTCTGTCAGCCGATGTGGTCTCTGCCTGCCTTTTCAGGCACGATGGGTCACAGTACATTTTATCCCTTAGCCAGCTCTGTAGGCTTTGAGACTGCAAGCCCTAGGTAGCAGAATCCCCTTAGTGTCCCTGTGTGCCCATCAGCTTGGCTTGTACCAGCTGGAAGCAGAGCCTGTGGTTTCTGTCTCCACTGTCATCGCTGCACTGAATTGGTTTGCTTGGCATGGATGTGGCTACACTTTGCCAGGGTCTGAGCATATTGTGCTGCGCAACAGCAGGATGGTAAAGATGTTGCAAGACACCGTGTTGGAGTGATTATGCTGCCCGGGGTCCTGACTTCCCATCTGCACGCTCAACTCCTTGGACTGCTGCTGCGCAGGCAGCTCCCGCGGAGTCACCGCAGCTGCTGTGCCAGCGGGCATCTCCTTGGTGCGAAGGGCTGGCTTGAACAGAAAGCTGCTCTGGAGCAGTGCTGCTGTGAAAGCACTCCAGTGTCACCACAAGATGTGAGAGTGTTTGAAGAGATGCCTTTTTACAGAATGGTGGAAACTGCTCTTTTTTTTTTTGTTTTTCCCTGGGCGTTATTTGGCCATGAACTTGTTCCCCAGCAGTATAGCGCAAGCCTCACCGGAGGGTTGTGAGAGAGGGGAAAGGAAGCTTGCTCTTCCACATGGAAGTGTCCCTCATCACCCAGACACAGCAGTATTGTCATGGGGTAGGTGGAGGCCTTGGTGAGGGGAACAGACTTGTCACACAGGACACAGAGGAATCAAAAGAGAGATTCAGCCAGAATCTTGGAGAGAAACAGGGAGGGCACTCCCTAATCACCTCAGCTGGAAAGAGGCATCAAATATTATTTGCATCCTGGTTTGGGCCTCATCTTTATGCAGAAAGAGAGAAGAATTTGCTGTTTCTTGCAAGCTTTGTGGCAGGACCTTTAAAGTTGCATATCCAAATGCAGCTTGGGAGACGGAATACAAACCAAACAATATTTTTAGAGTGGCAGCTCAATAACAGAGGTATAGACTGGATCTGTCTCCCATTTTTGCAAAAGCTGTTGGAGCAGAGGGTATCGGGGTGGCAGGAACTCTCATAACAGCAAGTTCAGTCTCATGAAGCTGCAGAGCACTGCATCACCTGCCTCTCCTTGTCATCTCTGGCCCCAGTGAGAGCAACAAAACCAAGAATCCTCACCACTCTCAATGCCACCATAAAAGATTTCAGACTTACTCTTTGGTATGGTTATACCTGCCCACTGCTACCTTGTTTGAGCTGAAGAAGCTCTCCAAGGTTTTACCTAGGGACAGCAATGACTGCACATGAAGAATGGGTTAACAGCCCCAGCGACCTTTCTGACACAATTCACGAGTTCCTTTGACTTTAGCAGAAGCATTGGGGTCTTAATGGCTTTAGTCTGTAGGGTTATTGAACAATTGTTTATCCAAGCTTATTATAGGCAATAAAACCTGAATTACTACATACCTGTCATCCCTGGGGGGCAACTTCCATCCCTGCAAAGGGCCTCCTGTGTCCCAGCACGTTTCTGGCCTTTATGATATGAGGTGGCTTGAAAATTGGATGGGCAAGGAAAGATCTTCTAAATTAAGCAGTGTTGGCAAGGTGTTTTCATTTTCTGCTCAGCTGCATTAGCAAGGTGCATATGAGTTAACTAGTTACATTGCTGTTATACTTGGCTGTTTGTGAAATATAGAGTTAGAAATAACTATACAAATTATTGCTGTAAAGATACCAGCCTATGTTTCCTCCTGTCACACTCCCACATGAAGGGATGCAGGACATACTGGCAGTTGTCAAAGCTCCGATGAGGTAAAGGTTAGTTTCTGCAGTGTCCCCAGTTAAGGAGGCCAGAGCATTTATGCAAGACTATTTCTGATCACTGCATAGCTATTGCTATCTCTGAACTTCACAATGAATTTGAAGAAGTCCCACCAGGAAGGTCTTGCACCTAAGAGACTTCCCAGCCTGTTTAGCCCCGCTCAGTGGCTGGAGGAGACCTTTCCTCCCTGCTAGCCTCCCTCCACTACTTGCAATTATCCTAGTATCCACTCCTAGCAGATCCAGGAAAAAAATTTTTTTTTGAAAAAAAGATTTTGAACATCCCTCAAGAAAGAGCACACAGGAATGTCCATGGAGAACAATTTGCAGGTCTTTAGCAAGAGCTGTGATCCTCCCTGCTCCTGTTGGAGCTGGGCCACCCCCCCCCTCCCCAGGAGTGGTTATGATGCAGATCAGGGAGGACTTAGGCACGGATCCTGTGCACTGGAATTCCCCTTGGCCCGATTTTCCTTCTGGGCTGTGTATTGAAAGAAATAAGTTGCAAGGGAAATGCAGTAATGAGCGGGCCATGCTCTTTAGTGGTGCTATGTGCAAGGTCAGGTGTCAGCCTAAAGACGGTGGCAGCCAGCCTGCACAAGTACCCGATAAACCAGGTGGTCTGTGGGGACCTGCTGTGCCCCAGCACTTTCTGCCAGAGGTCACTAATTTATCAGACCTGTTGCTCTGTTTCAAAAACTTAACAGGTCACTTGGAATGAATAGGATCAAGCAGTAAAAATGTCAAGTGGCCTCTCTACTTGGAAAACCATTTCCTCTTTAGTTCACCCAACTATATCCATCAGTAAACAATCCATCTCCTTCTCATTGCTCCTCAAATGCCTGAAAACAGCTATCATTATCTCCTTCTCTTCTAAAACATACATATTAAAGCAATGAATGCCTCTTCACAGTCCTTGAACCCTGTTATCTTTCTCTCAGCATGTATTTTATATGGAATTATCATTACCTGCTGCAGCTCTGGGGTTATCTATAAGGTTTCTGATCACATGGGATTACCAAACTACCATCCAGAGGAATTGTGTTTCTGGTCACATTATATTACTAAACTATCATCCAAAGGAACTTCACTCACTTAAATAATAGTGAGACTGGGGAGCACCTTGGAACCAAACAATCCAAGAACTTTCTGTTTGAGGATCTCAGCTTTGTCATAATTATTCCTTAGCATTCAACATTTCTAACAAATCAAACTGTGTATGTACTCCCATGAAATTCACATGCATTTCAGCTCCCCAGCTGAATATAAATACAAATGCTGCAAACAAGGTCTACCACACAAACATTCAGTTACCACATGGGAGTACATTCCTCTGTAAATATGAGTTTTTCAGTCACAATTCCCCCCCCCTCCCGACATTGATTTTCAAGCCTGCACAAGTTTCTGCTCCTGTAGATGGAGGATATAACGGCTGCACTGGGGCCACGATACCTTTCCATAAGCTCCCCTAGAACTTCCAAGGCTCCAGATTGTCCTAATTGCTTAGGAGAAGCCCTTGCTCAGATTGGGCAGCCCAAGATACAGCAGTGTGCTCATAGACTAGCTTTGTTTGAAAGACTTGGGAAGGCAGACTGTCTGCAGAAACTTGGCGCCAAGCAGCACCTCTGGCATCACCAAGACTAGGATCTGGTCTTCAACAGACATCAGGAGGTGGGGAAATCCTCACCTCATGGGAGTTGATGGAAAAGCTTTGTACAGCTAGATTTCCTTCTCAGAGGGTCAGTCAGGGAGCGGTTGTTGCTTTGTTTTTCCTGACAGCCTAAGAGCAATCCAATTCTTCTAAGTATAGGACTCCCATCCGTACAACAAGTCCCTGTGTGCGGGGGACTCTGTGAGTGACACTGCCCAGCTACAGAAGGAACAGCTCCTGTGCACCCTGCATCAGGGCCAGCTGATGGACCAGTGCTCAGAAGGAGGTGGCAACCCAGCCCCACCCCCCGGCACATATGGTGGAAGAGTCAGCAGCAAAAAATGCCTATTGTTTCAGAAAGGAAGTGACCCTTTTCTCTTAAATGCTGGGAAATTGAAACCTCATCACTGGTGAGGAAAAAAAAACCCTCTTTGCAGTGAAAGGGAAATGCCACCTGAGCTGTGCTGCCAGCAGCATTACAGAACATAGCAGGCAACAGAGCTAGAGGGAGACTTTTGTAAAGGAAGGAAAATGAGGGAATGCAGGACTGAGTGGGAGAGGCAGCCTTTCATTTCCAGGTCATGAGCGTGACTCCAGCTTGCTAGTCAGTTCTGCCTCAAGATTCTTCACAATCTGGCATAGGGCAATTATCTCTTAGTGTGTTCCTTGGAGACCCCAGCCCCACCACTGAACCTGCCCTGCACAGGACAGGGCTGAATCCTTAGCACAGCTGGAGACAGAGATGGGCTACTATGCAGGCTGTGTAGGTCCTCTGCAGGGTGCCAAAAAAACCTTTTATGGTGCTTTGCAAGTGTACCTTGCCCCTGTGCTCAGGGCTAAGCAGGCTGGTAGGAATCGTGGGTCTGACTTTGGAGTAGCAGGAATCTTGCACAGCTGCCCTGCAGAGGAAGACCAATGACCCGAGTCACTGGTGATGCTCTTTTCCTGTGGCACACTACAGCTGTGGAGTACCAGCCTTCTGGACTTGAATCTAGAGAGCATTGTGTGTCTTGTGGTAGGCAGGAGTGGGGAGAGGAACAGGCACCCTGAGCACCTCTGGAATGCTCAGCTCATGCCTCTGCCTGGGATTGCCACCCTCAATAACCCTGCCAGCACTGCCCACTATAGATGGGTTCACTGTGCACATGAACCTTGCAACAGCTCTGGGGACAAGCAGAGGGCTTTGATGGCTCCAATGCTGCTATCACTTGTAGCACAAGTGGAGAGGGAGACAAGCGAAGCATGGCTCCAGCTGTGTCAGTCTACAAATCAGGATGACCATTCTGAGAAGGCAGATGGACACAGACCAGAAGGGAGGAGAGCAGCACAGGGCAGCACTGTATGGTGTACTGCACAGTATGATCAGAAGCATTTGCACAGTGCCAGCTCCTCAGGAAGCTCTGTGCTGCCGCTAGCAGTACTCACCCCACTGCCAGCCTGGCCTCTTCCACCACCAGTCCTTCCATTAGCCAGATCATGCTATGATATGACACTCAAGTCCATACATCAGAGGTCAAGGCATAGATGCAAAAGAGAAAAGACTAGACTTAGACTTCAAATACTTTGGAGCATGGGGATTTAAACACAGACTATTTACTAGAAGGATTGGAGCTTTTGCAGGAGTTAGGTCCGGGCAGGACTGGGGATGCCTGGGAGTTTTCTCTAGACAGTTGTTTGATTGTTTCGCTTGCGTGCAGCTTACTTGGGATAAAGAAACTGCTTGAAAGCACTTCCATGCTCAGACACCCATCCTCCTTCCTTCAGTCAGAAATCTCTATATTAATGTACTAGGCTGTGCCCTGGCAGCTGCTGGTTATTGTGAAACAGGAAAAATGCACTTGGACTTAAACCCCCAAGGAAAGGAAAGCTTTGGGACAGCAGCGGATGCAAGGGTATTCACCGCTGAAGGATTTAAGCCTCTCTGCCAGGCTTTGCTAACTGCCAACAGAGAAGTATCCTAGAAAGCACTTTGGAAGTGAAGCAAAGCGCTAGAGATTTAGCTGGGATACACCAGTTCCTTTCGCTCCCTACCAATTACCTCCAGATACTAGCTATTGCACTGTTACCACCTCCCTGTTAGGTGGGAAGCAGCCCTATCCTCCAGCTCTACAAGCACAGGAAGCCCAGCAACTTGCCCAAGGTTATATATCAGTCACTGTCAGTTACAGGCTTATATTACAACCCAGAGAATCCTGTTTATCTCTAGTGTGATTACAGAGCCATATAACCCCTTGAGAGGGCTACTAAGCAAGCAGCACAAGTTAACCTGAGACAACATTTGGCCTGGGTATGCATTGCCAAAGATGCTGCAGGAAGCTATATTGACTCCTAAGCATGCACACACAGAGATCCATTCCCCTGGCACCGCCTCACCAGCATCCCAGCCAGCTGTCTGAATGCTGGATCTTTTGGTACCTTGCTTCCACCCCAAGAAGGCGTGTGGAAAACCAACCCAGGGGAAGGGAAACAAAAAACAAAACAGTCTTGGCTGGTTTCCCAGGGAGCAGCAGTGTCAAACCTGGCTGGCCTCCAGTACAAGTAAATACATCTTACCAGCTTTAATGCCACCCTTCAGCTCTCTGAAGTGCTTCACACCTTCTTTCAGAAGCCGCTGCACAGCCCTGTAACTCTACCCCTGCAGCACGCTCCCACCAGCGCCAAGCAGGAGGCCACTTTCCCAGCCTTGCTCTGGCCCCTCTGGTGTTGTTGTACAAAGGGCTTGCAGTCTAGATCCTCATCTCAAAGTAGCTAACACAACTTTGTTAGGACCCCTGCTAATGAGCTAATTTATAGCAGCTGAAGGTCTGGCTCTTTTTTTTTTTTTTTTTAGTTGCACAGATGAACTTTAATTGCACCATTCGGTGTATGTTGGCAACATGTTTGAAAGAGCTGAGCATTCTTGTATGCATCTTTCCAGATCTGTAGCAGAAACAACCTGCATCTTGGAAGGCCCATGGGTTAGTGTCCATAACTCAGTTAACAAAGAGGAAGAAGAGACTATTCCTTAAGTAAGGTGAAGCAAGAACTCAAGTTTCAGGTTGCCGCCTTTATTATGGTTGATATCTCTGCTGTAGCATGAATGACCTCACTGACCATGGGAAAGTATCACTGAATGAATGAGGATCAGGTGCTTAAATGTGTTGCAAAATCCTGCCATCTTTTGCATCCATTCTAAACTTGTGGTGGAAGATGATAACATTTTGCATCGTCAGGAGGGGCTGGGAGGATAAATCAGAAATGCTTAAACACTGTGGTTACCAGGACCTGTCAGTGCAGAGATCAATGGTTTGCAGCCTACGACAGATAAACAAGAAATTGTTATGAAACCATTTGATGTTGCTAGGGGTCACAGGATGGGGGAGAGCAAAGGACCATGTTGTCCACAGCATGGAACTTTCTCAGCTCTGGAGCCGGTGGTATCGAGGGGATTTTCTCACAGGGGGTCAGGGTCATCTCTTTTTTTATTTTTTCTACCCCTGCCAAACTTTGCGGTACACATTGTAGCTTTGGTAGTCATAAGAGATACGAATTAAAGCATCTGACATGTCCTTCTGTACGCAGCAAGACCTCATGTTAATATGCTGCTTCCTGATTTCAGACAAAGAAATATTTGTGTAGGCCAGGGTGAAACCGGTTAAACAAGAAAAAAAGGGGCAGGTTGAAAGACAGTGAGAGAATCTCCAATCAGACAAAAGCATGGCGTGATTAATAAGTGAAGGCAATTGGAGCCTGTGGGAATGGACTACTATTGCATACAGTAATTCCTAGCAGGAATGACAGCTGCATGATTTGTTCTTAAAAAGAAAACGCTGCACAGCAGCTGTTTTCCTCCTGACTCTGTGGTTTTGTTGTGCCATCAGGGGTGGTGATGCCATCCGAAAATCCTGCTAGCCTTTTATTTTTCAAGCAGATAAAGCGCTTTGCCTCCAGCTGCTGAGAGGTGTGGGCAGCTGAGCGGGTAGATGCTTTTTGCTCCAAATCTGTAACGACTGAGCTCCACCACCTCCCTCCAGGACCTGGCACCAAGGTCCCTCTTACTGGTGGTGTTTTGCTGTGCATGAAGCTGTGAACCAGGCTCCCTATTCCTTGTCCTCAGTCCAGGGTCCACCATGGTCACCCCAAGAGGAGGTGCCCTGTTACCCAGCCCACCACAGCACAGGCAGCTCCTGATGAGATTTCCTGTAGCTTGTCCATGGACACCATCTTTCTCTTGTCGCTCATCACAGCAATGTACTGGTGTTGCATTGCTGACAGTCTGGAGCTGTCTCAAATGTGGCTCTTTGCAGGGGAGAGATGCCTGTGAATGCTGTCAAGGGAGGCAAGTCTGTTTTGGATAAACGACATCTTTTATAAGGGGTTAAAAGCACTACACGCCCATAGAAAGTCCCAAAGAATTCCCATCAGATAGGATTCTTTAACACTCTCAGCCTTTTTGAAAATCCAGTGTAAAATATAAAATCTGTGGCTGCCATGAGCAGTGAAGGGCATGTTTCAATGGTGTCCCAAGAAATTCTTAAGATCAAATAGAAGGAATATTTAAATAAAGTAGAAAATGATTCATATAATAGCTAGCTTGGCCTTAATGAGTAAAACTGTCCTTTGTCTGCCAACATTGCAGAGAGCAGCTGAAGGAGGGAAGGCTGGAAAATGGGTTATTTCAGAAACAGAGATTTTTCTGGGTTATAGTGAAGGAGGGCTGCACAGCAGATATCTCCTCACTGCCTCCAGCTGGGCACCCCGGACTCCTCTACCTGCTTAGGGACAGTTAGGCTGCCAGGGGTGTTTCTGAAGCAGCTGCAGGTTTGATGTTAGGTGAAAAGGAAGGAAGGTAGAAGGGAATGAAAGGGAATGAAGTAGAAAGTAAGATATCCTGAAGTGTGTGTGCATTGTAGCCCTCCGAGGTGCCCTGGGTCAGGCAGTAATAATGGGGAAGATATCAGAGAAGCTGAAGTTTTGTGCTGCAGCAATTCCTGGTCCCGAGTCCAGGAACAGATGGATTTGGATCAGAGATTTGCAGTTTGCTGGTGGATGCAGAGCTTTCACGCTGCCTCTCGTACCAGTGTGAAGCAGAATTCTGCACTGTGAAACGCTAGATCCAGAAAAACAGTAAGAAAACCTGGGGGCAAATCTTCAGCTCATGTAGGTCAGCCTTTCACCCAGAAACTGTTCAACACTTCATCCACAACATGGCATGAAATAATCATGACGTGGAAACAAGTCATCTTTGTCCACGTGTAAAAACTCATGAACAAAGCTGCTCCCATATCCTTTCTCTTTACAAGCAAGGTGAGAGTTCATTTAAAGAAATGACTTCATAGATAAAACCATACAGGGACTGAAAAAGATATACAGTGCCTCATTTACTTTTCCTATCAGTACTTGCTTTTCATCACCTGCATGCATGCAGAGCACTGCTAACCAAACAGTTTGCAAATGACTTGTTGCAACCTGAAGTTCACTCAAATCTGCAGAAATACAGATTTAGTTTTGCCTTTTTTTTTTTTCTGCTGCTGCTTCAGAATACATTTATTCAGAGGAAATAATTTAGCCTTAAGTTAATGTCTATCTTGTGTTTCTCTGTGTCTGCATGCAGGTAATCACCAAAAATTCATCTGACTACATGTATGGTTTTCTACCCACATACTAAATCAGAACTCTGTGCATTTATGACCCCCCTGAAGGACTCCAGGTCTATGAAACACAGCACTTCTGTTGTAGCAAAGTCTACAAGAAAGCCTCATATAGTTCAAGAAAAACAAACCAGGGCTACCCCCTTCTGCTGCGCTGCTATAGACAGCTTTCCATCTCACATCCCTCAGGCAATGCAGTATAGATTAGACTGAGTTTTGCAGCCTCTTGTGACTTTCTTCTTGTTTTCCTTTATACAGGTAAGAAGAGCCCACCCGCTGAGGACAAAGTAGTGCTAACACACATGAAGATATTGAGCAATGAAGGAATCCAGAACCCAGGGCTAACACCAGAGGCTCCCACCGACGCAGCCTGCACTGAAGAGCCCCATCTCCCTGGTGCCAGCCTCCCCGCCGACCACCAGGGAAGTCTGAATGCTGCGGCCACAGCGACAGACCCAGACTATACAGATGCCCTGGCAGGCACGGACTATGTAGCCACACTGCCTGACCTCAGCACCTTTGAGTCCAAGTGCCAACTTCACAGACTCTCCAAATTTGAATCTGAGGACTCAGGGGTAGAATTGCCAAGTGGGGCTAATTCTCCATCAACACCGACAGGTTCAGAGAAGAGCTTTGTGCTTCACAGCAGAGACTCATTTTGTGACTCAGGCGTGCTTAGCACCTCTTCTTCTCCAGAAATTGACCATCTGATAATGAGAACATGTAAAGAACGTGCCAGAAAAATCAGCCACCAAGGTCCAGAGAGTGAAAAGCAAGCTGAGTACTACAGCCAGGAGTCAGATGCTGTGCAGGTTCCTACAGCTTCCCCTGACAACTTCAGTGTCCCCCAGGAAGGAGAAAGTCCTGATGAACATTTTGACCAGAGTGAAAGGCAATCTCTGGAAAAGGAGCCTACCCCAGAGACGGACATACCCAGGGAAAGCACTCTTCCCACCCCAGGTCCCATAGAAGAGCCAAAGACAATTGCTGACAATTACCCAGAGACCTTTGGCAGCATGCAGGACCTTCAGATCCATGGACATCAGCTGAAGAAGTACCCCACAAGTGACAGTCTGGATGAATACATGGATGAATGCTGTAGACTGAGTGAGGTAAGAAAGACACCTAAACTGAATCTCATAGCTAGACCTGTCCAAATACCTCAGTCAGGGTTCAAGTTCTGTTGTCTGTCACAGATTAGGACATGTCTGAGTTAGAAAAATCTCCCCTGAAACTGTTGTAAGCAGCAAATCATGGCAGTTGATTTTTAAGATCTCTTTTCATAGCAGTGAAATTCTGAAGTAATTCCCGCACAGTGTCTAGGTAAGGATGACTAACATCTTATGAGGTTCTGATGTTTCAAAAAGCTTTAGATTAGAGCATGTGCTTGCATCTGCTCTTAAAATGAAAATTGTGAGGTAAGTCATCTTGCAGAGCCACACCACCTCTGATACATGGGGTGGGAGCAGAACACAGTTTCGAGGTCAGGTTATTCCTGTTCCTGGGAAAAACTAGACAGCTGTTGGGCCTCCGAAGTTTGGAAATAACTTGTCTAAGGGGTAGCTCATTTCTGTCCAGACCTGGAGCTGGCTCAAGAGCCAGCTCTTGAATATTGAGTGGACAGGCAATTAATGCACAAATTCAAATCTTTGCTGGGCTAGAGCTGGAGCTCTTGTTCTACTTCGCCAGAACAACTGTGATGGAAACTCCTGTGTTCAGAGACTGACCTAACTGCAAAGACGTAATGTTTTCAGCAGTTTGTCCTACTCCAAACTTGCTCTTTCCCCGTTAACTGGGTACACCATGCAACGAGCAGGAGAATAAAAAGCCCTCTACACACCTGCTCCCACATTGAATGCTGGCAGGTGCTCAGGCCAGAGTTTTGCCTGAAGCCCCACACGGACACGCAGACAGATCACAGACCTGCCTGCTGCAGTGCCTTCCAGAAGCCGGTGACAAAAAGATCTCACTGGGGAGTTAATGCCTGACTGATGCCACACCAAACAGTGCATAATGGCAATTTTTCAGATAGACACATCATGCTGCTGTTCTCTCTGCTGTCCTTGTGCATCAGAGTGGCAGGGCCTGCCACTCACATTTTCTTTTTCCCTTTGAGAGGGAAGAAAGAGGCCAGAAAGATGGGGTATATTGAAGCGTTGGATCCTAAAGATGTGTTTAAGCTTCCTAGCTACCTCTTATTTTAGATAGCATTAGGTGTTTGGACCCCTTAAAAGAAGTCATTCTGCCAACATTTCCTGTGTTTTGGGGGACTGTGGTTTCTGATGGCTTGACCTGAAATGTGACACAGGGAGCGGTTACTAGAAAGTGCCGTCCCAAGACTCCTGAGAGGCAGGACGTGTCAGAGGCACTGCAGAGGGAGCTGCTCTGTGTCTCGCATCAGGCCTGGGTTCACAACCCTCAAGATCAGAATTTGGGGCTGCATTGCTGTGGCATGCCCACGCATTGCTTCCCATCCAGGGTAACAGTGATGGATTGGAAGGGGAGGCAGGAGAGAGCCAAGTGACACGTGCTGCATGCTGTGTGCAAAACGAGTGTATTTCACCGTGACCTCTCTGCCCAGGCCCTGAACCATCAGGCGATGGCCATCCTCTCCAGCAGGCCAAACACTCCCGAGCAGTGAGGAAGGTCAGAGACAGCCCTGTAGGTCAGACCCATCTCCCTTAACATTGCATATCTGGGCAGCACTAGCATGCACCATCAAACCGAGCATCCTCTTCTTCTGCAGAGCCGCCTCACTTTTTGGGGGGGTGGGAGGGACAGACTTCGCATGGTTCCCAGACAGCGACTTGGCCCTTTGACAGAGTTCAGAAAGGACTGGAGCAGGAGACTTTGAACATAAGGAGACTTTTTATGAAGTTACCTAAATTCTCTGTTGCTCTCTGGACGGTTTGCAGCCAGCTTGATCTCGTCTGACAGCTCTGGCTGCCCATGAAATTCCTTTAAATCCCTTGTGAAATGGAACCTCAGTTTCCCAAAGCAGAGCATTTAAATAAACAAGAGAATAAATTAGAAAGAGGCTGAAGAGGAAATGAAGCTCTTGGTGGCTTATCTCCCCTCCTTTTTAATATCCTCACTGGCTGAGTGCTAAATCTCCATGCCCCAGAGCACTTTTCTGTGTTTGTTTTCCGAGCTGTATAAATACAGCTGTGACCTGGACACCAGGGAAGGCTGCCCTTCTTCACAGAGCACCTCCAGGCTGCTGTATCTCAGGAGCAGCACTCTTCTAACTGCTGGGACATCAGGCAGAGCCCAGGATGGCTGGGGCAACAGCTGCCCAGGTCTGCTGCTGTGGTTTGTGCCCCAGAGCACAGGGACAGCAACAACAGAGCTTTGTGCCCTCACTAAACCTGCACAAGATTGTCTTGTCCTCGCTCTCATGCAACACAGGGTGAGACCCAGATGGTCATCTATCCATACAGCTTATGGATGCATCTTGGTTCGCCCCAGCTGAGGTTGTGCTCCAGGCTGACACTGCAGTTTTCACATGTTTCTGTCACCTGTTCAAGATGCAACATGGTACTTAGGAGCCAACCTCTTGTCTGTGTCCCTGAGACCACGCCAGGCTATGGAAATGCAGTCAGGAAATGCTGAAAGACAGCAGGCCAGTACAAGGTATTCCCACTCTGCTTGGCAAAAAGCATGTCCCTTCAAATTAATTCCTGATGCATTAAATTTGCATTGATATAAGACAGTGTAAGCACTCTTGCCTGTCTACTTAATGTCAGGTGACAGCATTATTTAATTGTAGGTGACAGCAACTTCATCAGTTCTGTTGTTGTTTTCGGGAACATAACTTCCGAGCACCAGGAGAGCAGTTGAGCGTCCC
Source organism: Anseranas semipalmata (assembly GCA_013399115.1). Lineage (NCBI taxonomy): Eukaryota > Metazoa > Chordata > Aves > Anseriformes > Anseranatidae > Anseranas > Anseranas semipalmata. Next base: position 1,110,545 of record VXAA01003156.1, read on the forward strand.
CGGCCCAGCTGGTTATGGCAGCGTTAATGGCACTGAGCTTTCCAGCATACCGCTGCCAAGCAAGGGGCAGTGCTGGAAGAGGATGGCCCTTGATGCCCTCCAGCCTCCCCCGCTGCTGAGGCTGCTTCTGAGAAAACAGGAGGGAAAATGCTGAAAAAGAGAGACTGGAAAGGACCAAATGTTTTGATGCTTTGGATTCATTTGGTAAATGGCTTTGGCTTAAAATATACATCACACCATTTCAGTCTGGCATTTCTTAAACAAATCTTTCTGATCTTTTATTTTGAACTGTCATTATTTTGAAATTTGCCTACATTTAAAAAGATGAAAGGGAGTGGGAGCTCTTAAACAACAAATGAAAGAACTTTGAAGCCTAAATAAAAGCATTTCCTTTTAAGCCAAATTAAATGTTTTGGGTCGGTTTGAAGATACATAGCTTTTGATGCTTTTGCTTTGCAAACACTTCCTCACGCTCCATAAAGTTTACATTTAAAGTCAGCCCAGACCCCTAGAAAAAGAGACAGGGTGGGAGCATTGTCGTCATTAAATGAAAAAAGCCCATCAATCACACAGCACTAATCATCCTTGTCCAAAGAAGTCAAAATACTTCTCTGTGGAGAGCAGTATGGTTCAGGGGAAGGATACAGCAAGCTGTGACGCTCGCTTTGCCCCATAGCCTGTGCGTGCTGCATGGAGGAAAACAGAAGCTATCAGCTAGCGTGACCACTCCTGGACATCAGGGTGGAGCGGTCAGAAATATACAGCATGATCCCTCTCTTTCCTGTTATTCACAAGCCTCGTGGTACTGTCAGCTCCCACTGACAAATGTTTCCCGCTTAGCCAATGGCGTCACTAATCAGTCGCTCCAAGCCCATGATGTGCAGTGTGTGATTACATTCCTTGGCTGTTGGCACATTCACGGTACTGTATCCTTGCTGGCCATGCCAACATGGTGCAGGAGAGCAAGCAGGGATTTCTGGGAGAATGGAGCAGTGTTCCACTCAAAACTATTCAGGAGAGAAAGTGAAGGACATCGCAAGAAGCACAGAAACCTAAGTCACTGCAAAGAACATCTACGAGCTCTCATCTGAATGAAGAGGAGCTTTGCCTCCAAGCTAGTCTCATCACCAGCTCCAGCTCCTGCTGCCAGGTCCAGCACAGAGCTGTTTTCCATTGAGCCCAATTGAAGAAAAGCATCAAAGCAACAGATCAGGACTGGAATCAGGCAGGACAGATTGCTGAGTAGATGATCAGAAACAAAGATTTTTATTATATCTCAATTGGGGAAGAGACTGGTAAACAACTGTCTTTCCTGCAGCTCCCACTGAACTTCATACCTCTGTAGTGCTCAGATACAGCAGCAAGATAGAGTGACTCTGGTGACTTCAGAAGAAAAGTGTGATTTTACACCAGTTAAAATATTGACGAGGGGGCTCTAGATAAGAGCTAAAGTTCCCAGTGCTTATGTTGATCCTGTATTTTTAGGCTTCCTAAGAAATCTATGAGCTAGCAGAACTGTGAGGATTTATTGCTGAGTAGAAAACATGTGCTGAAAACCTGTCCCCAGAACTTAGTCAGGTGAGCGCTCACGAGGGCAGAGATCTCTTTTCGGTTCCCTTAACTCCACAAGGTCAAACCCTTAGTGAGAGCAACTCGGCACAGTATGGCCGAGAGCCTTGGCATCCTTTTCTTCTAGCTGAGGGTCTTGTTCAGTCTGATGTACCTCAAAGCAGAAGCTGGCACCTATTCATACATTATGTTATTGCTCTCCTATTGCAGCTTTAACCATCTGATTTATAAGTTGCGTCTATCTCATCCTTTGCAGCTACACCTTCAAAAAAGTAGGTCAGATGTTTTTCTTTCTTCATAGGTTGCATGTACCCCAAAATGGGCACATGGCTTTTGTTCCAATACTATTTGGCAATCTCCATGTGGGGAATGGGAAAAATGTCAGCCCCATTAGGTGAATGTTTTGGGAAACTTGTTTTGGGAGGACAGAGACAGAAAGGGACTCCTCCTGGAAAATGTTTGCAGTTTTCCTGTGGTAGCTCCCCCTCAACTTCAAGCACAGAAATCTGACAGGGGCTGAGAGGAAAATATTCAGACCAGTATGTGACAGAGCAGGTTCTGTGCCACACGTGGCATGACCAGAAGATAGCGAGGGATGTATAGCTGTTTCCAGTCTATGGAAAAAAAGAATCCTGGAAGGGTCCCTGGAGAGGCCCTCTCTGAGCAATCATTTTGGGGGCAACCCAAATTATGTAAATTTTCTATATTGAATGCCTGCCATATCTGAGCAATCCTGATGCTAATGGGCTTTGTGACAGGGCAAGCAAGGTGAAGCATCCCTCTAAAAGCTTTTACCCCTGCATGCTGACCACAGAGATGGCTGGCCCTGCAGGGATGGTCAAGCACTGCAGGCTCTGCCTGATCGGCCTTTTGCTCATTTGCACTTGCTGGGATCAGTACAACAAAAAGCAATTAAATAACCCAGACTGCCTGCCCTGAGCATTCTCTGAAGGAGGGCTGGGAAATGGGGTCCTCCAGCATACTGGGTCCAACCTTCAGTCCGTTTTACATCCCCCACAGGGGTAAATCCCCTTTCCCCAAGGCCTGGAGCAACTGCTCTACCCCCCCCCCCCTTTTTTTTTTTTCTGGGCACCTGTATTCATTCTTAGGAGTTGGAAGTTCTAAGTTTTGCTAAAAGCTAGGTTTTCTCCATGGCTGCCCAAAACACACCTTTGCTTTCAAGAACCTTCAACCCTAGGTACAGAGCATTGGAAATCAGGGCTACCTTCTGTTCACCTCTCCCTGCCCTGTTTGCCCTGCAAACCCAGCAGCTGTGAGCACGAGGCAGGACCTTGCAGTGTTGGGCACTGGATAAATACGGAAAAAAAGAGACTCCCTGCCTGAAAGAGGTCACAGCCAAATGCTTCTTGCTTTCTCCCCAGTCCTGAGGTTACAGACAAATGTTTTAGTTTATTCTCTTTTACAAGAACTCATCTGTCCTTTGTAGTCTTCCCTTGTGTTTCTAAAGCTACACATAAGTTGATTTTGGCTCACTGTCTCCATAGGGCAATACAGACATGCAGGACATCTGTCACTGCAACAGCAGAGTAGCAGAAAGGGGGGTAGTTAGTGCAGAAAGACAGTACAGAGTGGCAGAAAGCCTACATTTACAAGGAGAATGAGGAACTTCTGACTGCACATTTTGGGACAGCTTAGAAAAGCCCAGTTTTCAGAAGCTGACACTCATGTACTTTCTGAAAATCACGCTTCTATAGCTGTGCACCCCAGGATCGCTAGCTGCTTTCAGATACATCGGTTACAGCACGTTGGCGTCCAGCTCTTGCCAGCAGGCACCAGCTGGGCCCTGCTCTCCCTGCGGGTCCTGGGGCTGTGCCCTTCCCACAGCACAGGCGCAGCGGGGGCTCAGTTCTGTGGCTGAGTGACCTCTGTCCTGCCACCGCTCCTACAGGCGCTGCCCGAGGGGAACACTGAAGTCATGAATGTGAGTGAGTGGTTGGCTTGGAGTCATTGTAGTTTTTCATATGATTTCATGTGACCTTTGTCCCAGCTTCAGGCACAAAAGCATCTGGACATAATAATGCCTATTTATAAACAACATTGTATCATCATTTGTTTAAAAAGAAGTAAATCCTAATGTTGATTATTTTTGAACACACCATGAGCTTTCTGACATAATGAAAAGACAGGAAGAGTCCCAAGGCTGGCATTTCCCCAAAAACGTAGATCGTTGTGGGAAAGGAGACAGAGTAGGCTTCCTGCTTTTGTAGAGGGAACTTATTTTTTGAAGTAAGATAAACTTAGAGTACTGCTTTTGTAAAGACCGAGGCTTATTTTACTTACCGATATCACATGCACATCAGCAAGCAGCGCCAAGGTGGAAGCGAGCCGCTGTAGGTATTTGCTAGCAGCGCGTCCGGCAGCGTCGGCTCACGGCGCGGGAGAGCAGCGCCCTGGCTGTGCGCAGGCAATCCCCGGGGCAGAGACTGCTGCAGGGCAGGAGGCCGGGCAGTGCCGCTGCCTGTCCTCTGCCAGGGGGGTTCTGCCTGCCCGCGGTTCTGCCCGGGGCTGAGCAGCGGCCCCATGAGACGCTGCAGGTCCCGGGTAGGGAGAGACCAGCCGTACAGTCTGGTCATGGTCCGCGTTATTTTGCTGATACACAAACGCTGTGGGCACCTGCTCACAGACAGCACACAGGCAATCCTTTTCATCCACAATCACATCACCTCCTAGCACCCAGTTCCTGAGCAGCTGCAGTGCCTTGAGCCTCCAAAGAGACAGATAAGGCTGAGGTCAAACCTTTCCAAATAGGCAACTTGTGATCTGAAAAAACAAAACAAAACAAAACAACCGCACAGTGAAAGTCGCAGAAGTGCAACATTTCTCCCAAGTAATGACCATTTGTTCCCATGCTCTGAATAAAAGCATTTTAAGATCATTTGTTGCCACACTTACAGAATATCCTGACATAGCCAGACAGCAAGCTTGGTCCTGCAGACTTTCTTCAGGCATCTGTTAATGACTGAGAAAGTAGCAGCTGGGATCTACTAAAGACCAGTGGAAAGATGTTCTTTCACTTTGGCAGCTTGGTTCAGGCGCACGTCCCCCTCACTGACCCACCAATGATGTGGGTCTGAGTTCAGCTGTGCCACAAGGGGTGCAGATTGCCAAACGCAGACCAAATGTACCCCCAAGCTGGTCACAAAGCAGCAAAACATGGTAAGCTGCAGATATGTGCCTTGGGGAGGAGCCAAGCTCGGCCTCAGTATGCGTAAGCATAACTTGCACTGAAGGCCGTGAGCTAAACAAGCCATACTAATCCCATCCATATATACCATGCAGTAGGACTGTGCTTGCTTGTAAGGGTGCTGTGGCCAGCAAAAAATAAAAATTAGCCTGGGAGCTAGTCCTCTTTTCCTCTTTGTCAGCTGTGTCAAGCTTTTCCTCTGTGTCAGCCTGTGATCAGTCCCTCTGATGGAGCTTCTTGCTGGGTAATTCAGAGAAGTGCTGTGGGCAAGCAATGTACAGCTCAGACCTGGTCACAACCAAAGCCCCTTGCAAGCGGAAGCCTGAGTTTCTTTTCCATAGCCCATGCAACCGCAAGGAGCAGGCTGGGCTCCCAGATGCTAGTAAGGATTGCTCTGCCAGTGGCTCCCTGGCCCAGGCTGTATTGTCATTGCAGGTGAACCAAGGGAACAGCAAAGCCCTGGGATCGGGCCTGGGATATCTGGAACACATTTGCCAACTGATTGAGAAGATTGGGCAGCTGCAGGAGCACAACCTGCGGCTCCAGAAGCAAGTCTGCAGCTTGCAGAAAGAGCAGAAGATGAGCCAGATAAAAGAGGTAAGCAGACACCATAGAATCTTTCATTAAATTATATACTCAAGGCCCATATGGAAAGTTTCAAGTCCATCTGAGGGATGATGCTAATTTGCTTGACCCTATACCCACCTGGGCTGGGTGCTCTGGTCTTCAGGGAACCTTTGCCCACCACAGTGGACTCAGCTTCCCTTAGGGTGGGCTCGGATTTCTTTTCTTGTTCAGTTTTGTTTCCCAGATGTCCTAGTTGCCATTTGCTTCTTCTGGGGAGTTAAAAAGGGTCGCCTCACCTCATGCGATGGCCAGCTCAGTCAGTAGCTTTTACTTCTCTGCAGTTGAAAACTTCCCAGGAATGCATCTCCTTCTGTCAGTGCTATCAAAACAAAACATTTCCATGGACCTCCCCAGCAATTGTGTTTTGAATTAAAAGCTCTTTCTTTTCCTTCTGGTTTTAAGCTGTCAAAACCCCAGAATTTCCCACAAAATGGACACAAGAGAAGTGGTGGTACCACTACCCAACCCCGATGCTTGCTTTCCCTTCCTGCTCTTCTGAGCTGCCCAATGAAGAATCTCTGACATGAAACATCTCAGTGTTCCCATTTGTCTTTTTTTTTTTTTTNCAGCCAGAGCTAGCTGTGGAATTTGACTTACATTTTCAACTCATTTCAGCTTCCTCCTAAAGAGCATTTTTTAGTCCCTTCATACTATGTTCAGCTCTACCCCACTTTTTATTCTCGGTTCCTTTTCTTTGGCCACTACACGAGTTTTCCAGCTTTTTGCCACCCCCCACTTACTCCCTTTTTATTTATTTTATCACCCCCAAAGGAACAGAAGGGGTTTGTCACACTCAGCTATTTCTTCCCCACCATGCTGTGGCGAACCTTTCATTCTGCCGACAGCGTCATTCCTCCCCCGGTGCTGCTCTCCCACCTGCTGGGACTGGATCTGCAGTAGGTGACTGACTCCTTCTCAGAGCCAAAGCCAAGTCATGAGTCAGGTTGCAGAACAGCATATCCTGTCATTTCCATGTACCCATCTCTCATGCTCGGAGGAATGCAGCCTCCTACATAGAGCCTAGGAATTGTTAGCACATTTCCTGAAGCTCCACAACTGAGTCATTGCTCAAAGTAAATCTTCCAAGCTGCAAATTCAGGGTCAAATCCTCATCTGGTGTATGTGCCCCCTCCTTCCCAGCTCCCACTGAAATGAAAGGCACTGCGCTTTCATGTAAATATTTTAAACTGATCTTTTCAGTATTTTCCAAGGTCTCTCATCACAGCCTTGTCAACTGCATATGTCCCATGATGTTCAGTGGGGAATTGGACCCCTAGTTGTAACAACCAGCATTTGCAGCATGCTCTACAAAACTTGGTGCTCTCTCTCGGGTGTCCTTGTGGTGCCTGCGTCTCCTATATCCAAGTAGCTCTCCTTCATTTTCTTCTTCAGTCCCACAGCGCCTCTGTGTAGAAGAGAACCACTACTACCCCCATTTGCCACGGGGCATGGTGGGTGCTGTCCACATCTCAATTTAAGGGGCATCCTGTGGCTACTTTCCAAACTACATGCACTCTCCATGCAGAGTGAGAGCACGGAAAGGTTTCCATGCCCAGGGAAGACACAACCCCCAGCACAGAGGAAGGTTAGTGGGCTATTAAGAGCTGTTTCTGGGGATGGTAGATGTGCTCCCAATGCTGCTCTTAAGAGCCGTACAGACAACTTGACAGAGACTGATGATATTTCCAGAACCACTCAGATGATGTAGGTTCCTAAAGTTGATAGAGCTATACTGATTTATTCCATAAAGCACCAGGCAGTTTATAACATAGAAAGCTGATGGCACTCCATAACTCATAGGACTAGCCTTAACCAGGTAGGATGACTGAACATTTCAAACATTTGAGAAACCTTTTGTCTAACTCTTCTAAGCATGTCTTGCCCAGAGAAGTAGTTAATCTTGCAAAATGCTGTACAGTTGCAGAGCACAGGTTTTGCCAAAGGAACCATGGATCCTAAAAAAAAAAAAAAAAAAAAAGAGGAGGGATTCTTCTCTGTCTTTGCTGTGATCCTACTGGATTACTGGATCTCACCATCTTAATGACCTCTGTACTTATCAAAAGACCTCCCAGACTCAATCACAGCAGGAGCTTCAGTGTATAGTGTTGATCCTGGGATGCACAGGGAATACAGTTACTCCACATCCTTTGCTTTACAAGGAAGTCCTCAATGCCCCGGGCCAAAAGCAACGTATTTCATCAGATTTTCAAAGCACCCGCCAAAAGCATAGGTACTGCAAAGTGCCATGCTGCTGTGGCAACATATCCAAATGAGATGTTACATTAAAACTGTCAATCACTTGTGGGTCTAAACTGGTGTTGGCTTGTCCTGGTTCCAACACCAACAATTGATTCCCTTTCCACTTTGACTGTATGAAGCTGCCCTTGCTTCCTGTCCTCCTAAACTCTTGCACAACATGATTGTGCAAGGTTGAAAATCTCCCCTTTCCACCACATCAGCTATAGGAGAAGTACACCAGATAAAGTACCGCACATAGTGAATGTTTGATAAGATGTAAGCAAACTATGGCCTCCCATCAATAAAAATACAAAATACTGTTGTCTGTGCATGTTCCAAAACAATTAACATTATCATAAAATGTGAGTCACTGTTATAATGGATCTGTTTATTTACACAATTGCCTTAGCTGAGCAGCTCTGTTTAGAAACTTGTCTTCAACTCTTTCTGGGAAACAACCCCAAGAAGATGCTGAATATCAGGCAATTCAAGTTAAACAACAACGAACCCATGAAAAATCTGCATTACCACGTCCAGGCTGCTCAGCCTTTTAGGGATTTAAATCATTTGTCTGGGTCCTGATGGATCTCGGGACAAGGCTGAGCATCCCAGGGCTGGAATGCTTGCAATTCGTCTGAGCTGTTGCACTGCCCCGTTACCTTGAGCTGATGCAGCCTGAGAGTCTGCATACTTTCTTCTTGTCTGGTGTAGGAGTACCTCATGCAGCATTGCTCTTGTGGAGCTGCCAGCGTGTTCCTCAACTCGTACCAAGACGTGAAGACATTTTTTGCAGGGAGGAGCAGACCTCACAGCCTCTTGGTTCAGACTGGAAACCCTTCTGATCTTTCCATCATCCCAGAAATAGGAGCGAACACCGAAAAGCTGAGCAGCTGCAGCGGTGAGTTTGACTGCCTCCAACCTGCCCTCCTGCTTGTCACCAGTTGGTGAGATAAGCTGACCAGCAACTTCCTTTTCCCTAGGACAGACAGGTGGGAATAGAGCAAAGTGTCAGCTTCCCAGCTAAGGTTTAGTTCCACTGAGAGATGCATTTTAAAATACTTTGTCTACACCTACAATTGCTCCTTCACGTGTGTGAAGCAGAACTTCTTGCCCACTGTAGCTGTGGCTACAGAGATTGGCACAAATGCATTATCAAATGTATTTCTCTTCTGGAAACTTGGCATACCCAAATGAGTCCATTAGTCAGCTCCTCCATGGCTTTAAAATCCTCCCAGCCAAGACATGATTTTATCTAAGGTGGAAAGCCTTATGCCTGTTATTAGTCTCCTACCCTCTCAAGCAGGCACAGAACACATTCCTGAAGGATGACTTATTCTATAGACCAAGTGGAAATAAGCCCCAGCTGCAAGGCTTGGATCTAAAGACTAACTTTTCCAGAAAGCTGAGAAAGACTAGGATCAGACTACTGATGATAAAGCCAGCTGAAAAGTCTTGATCCAATGTTATATGTGAACCAGCCTACCAAATGAGGCTGATTAGTTTATTTCAAACCTTGGACTTAAGCCTGCCTTAATAACTGGTGAAACAGGGAACATCAGCACACCTCCTAGCAGGACTAAGTCACCATGTAAATGGCCTCTGGGATCTCTTGTGCTGAGGCTCAGAAATTCTCTTCCCTGGCAGTTTCAGAGCAGGCCTAGAAGGAAAATAAGACCATGAGGAAGCCACTAGAAAGTTTGTCCTGGTCAGACACTTGCTTGGATCATTTCCCTTCTTTGCACCAAAGTGTGTCATGAAGACACAAAGGTTTCATCATGTCATGAAGTCCTAAGGGGTCTCATTCCTTTGCTCCAGCACTGTCCAGAGGCCATCCTAGTAGGACACTGCTGAGAAATGTGAGCAAGTCATTACATTTCATTGCAGGAAGTGAGAGATACCCGGAATCAGGAAACAGCCAGCCAATGCCGGGGCTCAGGAAGTCTTCAAACAATAGGAACAACAAAGAGAATGAGTTCAGAGAAGCTGGTGGCATGGCTGAGGGGCAGGCTTTTCTGTCAAAGGACCCTGCATCCAGAAAGGTGAGTGATATGCTTGGAGCCAGGCTCTGGGTGGAGTCTGTGGGGGAAGCAGGGAGAAGTTCTGCTCATTCAAGAGCAGAGTTGGGTACCGGGAGAACAAGCCAACACTGTCTGCTCCCAGCCAGGGGCAGTGTGGGGTAGGGTGCTCTGTATGTCTCTGGTCCCAGCCGTAAATGAAGATGTTGGCTATGCCATTGTGGCAGGACAGGCACAGAGCAGGTACCTGGTGCAGGGGAAAGGAGCACTGCAGACAGCAGCATGGACTTTAGCCCTCACTAACTCCAGATAGTTTGATGCATGAAGTCAGTTGTAAGTGTCTTCACTACTGTTGCTAATGAGATTAAATCAAGCACGCATTCATTACCACATATAAAAAATTCAGTGTGTCAGTCCATAGCTGGCAACACTTATTGCCAGACTGGCTGCATATCAATGAAATTAACATCAGTCCCCAAAGCTTGTATCAGGGAAACCCTATCGCTGAATTCCAAGGAAGCCAGGATGAATGCTTTTCCTCTCCCTCTCTTTCCCATTGTTTGTGGCTGCCTCAGCACTTTACAGTTCCAGTGGGGATCAGAAGTGCTGAAATGCCAGGGCAGAGGCTCTAATCAGAGCATTCCCAGCTCTACAGGAAAGAGGAAGGAGTAGGTCTCTCACGGGAAAGACTTTCTCATGAAGTTTCCACCCAAAGTTGCAAATGGGTTGCAAACATTTGGATGAACTTCAGAAACCCAGTCAAGGATGAATCCTGAAAGTGCTTGTGTCTAGCAAAGTTCTAGGTATGAGCATTATTTTAAGCACATGGGAAGCCCTGATAACTTCAAAGGACTGCAGAATCAAGATCCACACTCCTTAAACTGAATCTTAGCACTGTCTTGTTATGCCACAACTTAGTATTGTCGCTCCTGCATTTTGTACTCTGAGTATGAAATGCCTCTTTTCCTTCTACAGCTGCAGGTACTGTATGGGAATCTTGCCACACCAATCTAGGTGCTATATACATGAACAGGCAGTCTAAACACAAAAGAGAGGCAAAAGGTGAAGGAAAGAAGAGATTATCACACACATGTGGGGGACAGAACCACAAAGAGATAAAGGACTTGAACAAGGCCATGGGTGAAGTCTAGGCCAGAGCTGAGAACAGAGCCCAGTCTGTTCCCAGTATTGTGAGATGGTCTCACTGTCATGTTATTTACCAGTTTATTTGCCTTTGTTTTTAGGGTCTGGACACCAGCAAGAACTGCTCGGTACGTATTGCCTTTGTGGAATATATTTCACTTGTATCTGTATTGTCATGACCCAAGCCACTGAAGTGCACAGCATTTTACATGAACAAAAGAGGTTCACTGACCCCCAAAATTTACTATCAAAGTAACAGACCACATATGTTCTTATTATGACTTACTGCATTTGGTCCATTGTCCTCCCACTCCCACTGTAGACAACAGCTAGCTAGCCTTCAGGAACAGGCAACTGCTCAGGCTTTCTGTGACATTAACAGTGCTGGCCCTTCTGGGACACCAGCACAGTGAGGGACGGCCTTTCCACAGTGAGGGAACTGCTGAGGCGTTCAAAAACCTTCCACAGCACACAGGAATCCTAGTGATAAACACAAAGGTTTGATATTTCCATGAGTAAACAGTCTCACTTATTGGCAATTAACCCAATAGCACAGAAACCAGTGTTGCAGCTTTCAGCTGAGCCTATGACCTCATCTGAAGTTTTGAACTGAAAACTTAGCAGAGCCTCAAAATTACTGCAATAGGCTCTGCCTTGGCAGCTGCCAGGTTGTGCTCCCAAGGTGGCCACAACTCATGGAGCAATGGCTCTGCTGGTGGCACAGTGGGAAGGCACCTCGAGACAGGGCAGGACAATGCCCCAAACGTGACAATGGCTCTGAGAACTTCACTGAAATGGGCATTGACATCGTTTCTCCCCACCATGTTAGCCCTAGGACATGATCTTTTTCATTCTGTTCTGTTCCCAAGGTTTTCCAGCCATTATTTTAGGAAATTTAAAACAATGTAGTGAAAAAAAAAGAAAAAAAAAAAAAAGAAAAATTTTGATACATGGTTCCTTCTGAGTTCAGGAGGCTAAATTAGTTCAGTCCTAAGAGAGCAAACATTAGGGAGGGCCTCATGAGAATCCCTGACCTCCTGATAATCACTATTAGCATCTCAAATGTAAGCACCCAATAGCTGTGGCTTGCAGATGTGACAGGGAAACAAAGGCTTGATCTCTTCTAATTCACGGTCCACAAAAAGTTGACACCTTAAAAAGGGTTGATACCAATGCACCTGGCCTAATAGGAAGGAGAAGAGAGTCAAGTTGCTTTTTTGGGTTGTTTGCTATGTAAAGGCCCCCCCGGGTGCATGTCAGTAGGTAGAAAGCCAAACTACTTTTCTTTTCCTTTAGTACAGTATAACAATAAGGTAAAACGTGACTTTAGGCAGCTACTCAACACTCTCCAGTGAAGTGCTGTCTCTCTCTGAAACACGAAGTCAGAAGAAACAGCAAGACCCTAGACACAGAAATGTTCTGGGACAAAACACAAGAAGGGCAGTATTACTGATGGTTGATCCATCCTGTTTCATTGTGCCCTGTACAGGTACATGCTGGCTACCAGGCATCACTGCAGGGTGTTAAAAACTCTTTTGTGAGGCCTGACTCCAGACAGCCTAGGCTGAACTAAAAACAGGGTTCTTCCTATCTCTCCAAAATAAAGCAGCTCAAAATATGCACTGGTGAGCTGCAAAACTGTGGGGGAGTCGCAGCCCTGTATCAGCTCTATCAGGAGTGAAGCTCTTGCTAGGGACGTATTCCTAGTGGGAAGCTCTTCCCACCACCCTGCACTACCCCACAGTATTGTATGGTGGCCAGATGAGGTCTGTCAGCAACCAGTCCCTGGTCCTTCAAATTATGATTTATTTTTGCTCCCTAGGGTGAGAGCCATGCTTGGGGGAGAATGAGAGATCTTATGAGGAAGACACGGCTGAGAAACCAGAGCAAGCTGGGGCTGTCCTCCGCTGCTCTGAAGAGGTCCTGCCCCCAGTTGTACAGGTAAGGCAGAGATGCAGGAGGCTTTCACTTACTGTTGGGAGGAGCTGATGAGAGATTTTACCTTTGGTTGCTCCTGGCCAGAGAATGCTTTTCTGAGCAGCAGACCCCTTCTTACCTTCTCTCTGTCGCATATGGGGGTCCTGGCCAGCACAGCCATTTGCTTCCTTAGAGACCAGGTGCTCTAAGATCCCAACTGGATGATGCTACCTGTGCGAGAATAACGGAGACATTAGGGTCCCCAAAACAAGGTGCTCACCCCCATTCAACACCAGACAGAGCCATTCCATCACCTATGATTTCTATTAAGAGATCTGTGCTGGTCCCTCGGGCAAGTTTGTCTGCCGGGCTGGTTAGAGCCCGGCATCTGAGCTACACTGTGCAGTGCGTGCCTGTCCGAGGTGGTAACAGTACCGCCAGCTACCCTTCGCACAGATACTCTCTGCGTGCTTGCCAAGTCCTCCCAGCTGGTCTGGCGGATTTGTGGTGTTTGTGTATGTAAGCGGGTAACAGGAAGAGCCTGGGTATCTTATTCACCAAAGCAGGAGTATTACATAGAGCTGGGCACCTCCCTGTGTTTTTTCAGCTGAGGTTTCAGTAACCTTGAGGGGAACTGCTTGGATGTGCTTAAGCCCTCCTCAGGTCTTAGAGGGGGCGATGGTGGGGAAACAGCAGTTGTTTAAGCACTCAGGAATGTCCCATTGTTCCCCTTGGATAGCCTGTACCTACCTTATAAGATGCATAAGGGAACTGGGAATCTTGTAATTACAGCTGGAAAAAAAAAAAAAAAACCTCTAGTTCATAGAGTGATTTTTCCAGCTGGGAAAAGCTTAGCTGGGGCCCAAACACACGTAACAGGCAAGCTTCCTCCTATTGTTTGGGAAACTGAAAGAAACACAAAGCAGAAAGAGATCAAACAGTTCCATCTAAAATAGATGGTGAACCAGCTGGGGAAAACATACAAACTCTTGTGAACCTTCCCTCTAAATCTGAAAAAAATGAGACTTTATTTGGGCTTCAGAAAAGTCCTGTCTCTGTAACCTCCTGCTTGGCCTTTTCTCTGGAGTGCTGATGATGCTGCCTGCACTCCCTGGGTGAGAATTACAGGCTAGATAAATCAATGTTCTTCCACTGAAAGAACACCCCAATAGCTCCTAAATGTCTTTTGTTATTTTTGTGTGTATATTGGACAACTAAAACTGGCATGGGAAGGCTGTAGAATGAGACACCAAAGGGACGATTTTTTACCTGGCTGGAACTGGGCAGCCGCAAAGACCTTGCACGCTGATTTTTCCAGGCTGCTTCCTTTAGCTGATAAATAGCTTTCTCTGACACATATCTGCGTACACTTCTCGCCTGTCCTGCAGTAGCAATGCATTGACATTGGGCTTTTCACAGGTGCCTGGAAAAGCTAGGCACCTTGCTCCTATGGCATTTTGGGTACCTAGCTGCCCTCAGGCTCATTTAAAATAAAAAGTTAAGCCTTTGAGGCTCAGTGACAGCCCTGCAAATGCTGCTGGACAAAAAGCCAGGCACTTCCTACAGTAGTACCTGTCTGCAGCTCTTGGCAAAGCAAGCATTGAAGCCCTGGTAGTCTCAGCATTTAAAGCCACTGTCTTTGTTATAATTTATGAAACATGTTTGTCCTGGCTCCTGGTCCTGTTTGTACATGCAGGCATAAAGAATTGGCTGGCTTTTGCTTACCCAGGCTTCCTCAGGCTCAGAGACATCTCACAAGGTCTTGAACTGGAGCAGGCTGGAGCCTGGTGTCCTGTATTAGCATATAGCTCTGAAGGAAACAGAGATTTGTTGCTTTTGACACTCAGTCCCACTTGAGTCATTCGGGCAATTAGAAAAAGTCTCTTTGTTTTTGTTTTTGTAACTAGGTCAAAGCAAATCCCCTTTCATGCTCCCACTCCGATTATGATGAATGATCTGCTCCAGGGTGGGTTTTTTTGTTTTGTTTTGTTTTTTCTTTTTAAAAACATCCACGAAAGAATTCTCATAGTAGAGAGAGAACTTGGTTCTTCCTGAGGGAGAGACGGGGGTCTGCCAAGGTAAACACACTGGCACAAGGCTCGGTGGTTTGTTGTACATTGTTCCAAACAGGCACAGGTTTCCATTTCATTTTCTTTTTCCTGCTAGCACTTTTACTCCCACAAAGCAAAATCTGTTTTGTACTGAGGGCCAGAACAGGCTGATGAATGACTTGATCATTGTGTTATGAACTCAACAGCACACGGACCTGGATGTGACATATAGCAGAAAAGTAGATTTCTTCCTTAAATTATTGGAGAATGAACCCTCCACAAACAGCAAGGAACTTACATCCAGCTCAAATGAGCCCCGAGATAAGAACTTTTTGCCTTTCCACTGTGACTGGCTTTAGTGACAGAAGACTGTTCTCAAATGATAGTTGAGCATCAGAAGGTCAAATATTCACCCCTCATTAAACAATTGCACTTGATGCTGTTTTGAATAAAAAAGGAGAGAATCCAGCCCTGCCTGTGAAAGTTGGGCTGCAAGCGCTGCAGGAGCCCACCTTGATAAATTTATTACTCATTTATTGCCAGTCCATCTGACGTCATTAAATACGCATGGGATTGTCTCTGGCTAGTTCGGTGTTGCTACTGATCCCCAGAACTCCAGGGTCAAGCTGGAGTGCATAAGGACCTTTAAGTCATTTTTCTTTATTTTCCCCAGCACCCTTTGAGGACACAGGAGACTTCCAGTCCCCCACTGCCCGCCCTGACTGCAGCTGGGAAGCAGCCTGGCCCACCAGTTGTTCTCATCCTGACCATCTTGATGAAAGCAATTGAGCTCAGGAGCTTTACTGATGTTATCCACAGTCCCTTTCTAGGGCAGGATCTAATTTGGGAAGCTTTGGACAATCCCAGCCTGGCATTCCTGTTCAGACACATCCACCTGTTTATCTGTGGGAGCTGCAGCTTTAAGGTAGCTGCGTGGGATTGAGCTAACCTCAAGTTACGATATCTTTCATGGTAAGGCTGTTAGTTTCAACCTGACAGCCACCGAAAGCTTACAGCTGTATGACGGCTACTTGGTGGTTAGGGCGAAGTAAGTGAGGAATGACAGCGCAGTCCCAACATGACAAAACCCTGCTCAGAACTGCCTAGCACAAAGGCTGAAGAGAGCCCTACAAGTAGGGCCCCAGAGCTTGCAGACCCAGTTTTGAACTCTGCTCTTCAGAGGGAAGGTTACTACCAAGGGGGATCTCTGTGTTCAGAGGCAGCCAAAGAATTAAAGAAAAGCATCAAGGCATAAACTTGGCCATTTCACTGCAAAAGACTCGAGAGGTCAATGAAACAAAGATCCTACAACATTT